>CM077166.1:40331992-40567349 GCA_039583875.1 Platanthera guangdongensis
AAAAAAAAGTCCCTAATTAATATTATGTAAAAATTTCTATAAAAGATAATAAGTTTTGTAATATAAATCATTTTTTCATATGTCACCCGTACCATATGCTATCCATAAGAAAAAAATTTCTTTTGTATATAGGCGTCGGTGGATCTCCCATGCGGACCCCCCTTCGTCTCTGCTGCTCACCAAAATTGCATGCTTGTGATCTGTGCTCCCTGCTGGCCGACTGCTGCTCGCATGAGTTTATTGTCTTTTCTCAGTTCGCCGACTCTGCTAGATTACGCTCGCAAAACTACAGTAGTACAACTTGTAATCATCCATGCTCGCAGATCTAGTATCCTCGCCTCCTCGACTCGTCATCATCCTTGCTTGTCGATTCTAGGTCACCGACTCTTGCACACCACTCCAGCTCGTCAATTCTATCTCTTGTAGCTATCCGAACTCGCCTTCTTATTATCTTGAGCATGCTCCTGGTCTGCTCACCTTCGGTTGACTTCATCTCAAGGTCTCCTCTGGCTCATTTCTGTCTGAACTGAGCTCGCCATCCCCTTTTCTAGCCAAATTCGTGGCTTGAGCTTGCCCTTGGTCTGCTTGCTTCTGACTGAACAGAGCTCTCCATTCTCTCTTCTTGCCGAACTTGCTGAACTCATACCTTGACCCAGTGTCTGTTTGCTAAAATCGACAATTGGATTCCAGCTTGAGCTCGCTTTTGTTGTCGAAGCTCCGTACTTAACTTGGCACCTCCAGCCAAGTTCTGTTTGTATACATATTTATAACTGTTAGAAAAGCCCATGTAAAAAGCCCATTATTGGGCCCATGTTTTTATTGTTTTTCCTTCTTCTCCTATTAGTCCCACATCATGTATAGGATCTCTCCTCTCCTTTTCCCTTCCTATATATTTGTATTCTCTCTTTGTATTTACATACACAAGCAATACATACAAGTTTTGTGATCTCTCAACATGGTATCAGAGGGAGGTTACCGGTCCTTGCTGTCTCCCTTTTTCTAACCGCCCAGACCGCCTTCCTCCCCTGTCCGCGGACTGCTCCGCGGCCTCTCCCTTCCTACCAGCTTCTATCCGCGGGTTCCTCTTCTCGTCGGCCTGCTTGCGGTCTACACGCTTCCTCTCCCTCTCTCTTCCGTGGATCCACCCCTCCCCTCTCTCTCTCGCTTTTATAGTCTTTTTTCTCCCCTGACCCGTGGGACCCTCTCCCGGTTTGGCCTTTCTCTTTCTGTCCGCTGCGGCTTCCTTCTTGCCGCGCGGTTTCTTCCATCATCAAAAGAGGAGAGTCAAAGGTCCCGTCATCGGCACTATTCGTCTCCCCTGACGAGTACCAAAATAAGGCTCCCCCTTACGAAAGGTAATATCAATGGTACAGAAGAAGCGATAAGTAGGAGGGTGATAACAACGATAACCTTTTGTGATAGACAGTGCATACTGGAATAAATGTATTGAAGTAATCCAATTCTTGATAGAGACGTCCAAATTCTTAGTAATAGATAGATACATAGAAGGATCCTTGTTTCAACTTCAAAGCGAGACATGTGAGCTCATTGATTTGCGGCGAGCTACCAACCTGCGAGTAAGTCTCACGGGCTCGAGTCTAAATTTCATGGGTTGAGTACATAGCATATAACTATAATACACCAGAGGCGACATGAAGTGAAGTAACCGTGAAAAATAACGAAGAAGTTGAAGAGATGCAAGATTTGTCACTCAGGATGATAAGGCAAAGACTGCCACAACTTTAGAGAAGAATAAAACACTCTCCATGCTTGAAGAAGCGATAAAAGGCTGTAGACAGTCTGTTCTACAAGAAATCTTTGGGGGATGGGGGGTGGGTTGGGGATGTATTCAAGATAAGGTTGCCTCAAAATCCAAATTTCTTAATAGAATCAACAAACTCAAGAACTCCATGCTATCTTTGAGATTACAGGAGTACTCCCTATTTCATATGAGGTATGGAGTATGCGTTGCATATACTGTGTTTGCTTAATAGCCCTTGATACTTTTTTTCTAGCTAGTCTCTCAGTAAAGTTATCAATAGGAGAGTCAGTTGGTCGTGATCTAAGCTTCCAGTCTTTCATAGCAGATCCTTCGCATATTTGCACTCACGTATAAAGATTCCTTATTTAGACCATAGAACTTGAATTCAAAGAAATAGCTTAAGCTTGCCAAAATCCTTAATTTCGAATTCAAACCAAAAAAACCTTTTTAATTTAATTACTTCTGTGACATTATTTTCGCGAATCAGCATACTATGTGATCAGCTTGATGCTGCATGTACCTGAAATTCTGCATCAGCTCACTCAACCGCGCAAACCACATTCTAGGAGATTGTTTCAACTAGTAAGAGCTTTCCGAAGTTTGCAAACCAGCGATTGGTAACTGTTGGAAAAGCCCACTTAACATTAGGCCCATTTGTATAGCATTTATTGTTTTTTCTCTCCTCTCTTTAGTCCCACATTGTGTATAGGACTTTTCTCTCTCTTTCTCTCATCTATATATATGTACTCATTCTTTGTATTTGTATCAAGTTGACATATATACAAGGTTGGCTTTCTCCATTTCTACATGGTATCAGAGCCAGGTTCGACTCTCCTGCGGACTCCCTCTACTGTCCGCCCAGCAGCCTGCGGTCTCTGCGGCCTCCCTTGTCCAGTCCGCACCCTCTAGTCGCATCTCTCCTGCGGCCTCACTTTTTCCTGTCCGCTTCCTCTCCCGTGGATCCACTTCGTCCCCCCCCTCTCCCTTTCTCCTCAGGCCCCCTCCTTTTATAGCCATCCTGTGGGGTCCACTGCTTCCTCTTGTCCGCTGCGGCCTCCTCCTGTCCGCCGCGACCTCGGCGACCTCTCTCCTTGGTCTCCTTCATCCGCCGTTCGCACTGCGTTCGCCAGCTCGCCAGCTCGCCAGCTCGCCAGCTCGCCAGCTCGCCAGCTCGCCAGCTCGCCAGCCCGCCAGCTCGCCAGCCCGCCAGCTCGCCAGCCCGCCAGCCCCCAGCCCGCCAGCCCGCCAGCCCGCCAGCCCGCCAGCCGCCAGCCCGCCAGCCCGCCAGCCCGCCAGCCCGCCAGCCCCCGCCAGCCCGCCAGCTCGCAAGTCACCCCGGCGTGTCCTCTCTTATCAGTTCTCTCCTGTCCGCCGCGGTCTGACCCAGACCGCCGCGACCTGAACCAGCCCGCATCATCCTCCAGCTCGCCACGACCTCATCCAGGTCGCCGCGTCCTCTCCCAATCCGCTCTCTGTTTGCTTCCTCTAGCTGCTGCCTCCAGTCCGCTGCGGTCTCCTCCAGCTCGCTGCGACCTCCTCCCACTCGCCGCAGCCTCCTTCAGCTCGCTGCGGCCTCCAGCTCGCTGCGGTCTTCTCCAGCTCGCTGCGGCCTCCAGACCGCTGCGGTCTTCTCCAGCTCGCTGCGGCCTCCAGCCCGCTGCGGTCTCATCCAACTCGCTGCGGCCTCCTTCCAGCTCGCTGCGGCCTCCTTCAAGCTCGCTGCGGCCTCCATGTCTACCTCTGCAGACTCCGTCGGTACGGCAGTTCCTCCTGAACGCCCGGCCTCTCTACCAGAAGTCCGAGACGAGCTCCGGATCACCACAATTTCGCTCAATGGCAAGAAGAACTTTGTGGAATGGGCACACTCAGTTCGCCGTGTCCTTCAGTCCAAGGGATTCCTTCACAAATCATCTGACCCAGACCGTTATTGGTGTCCCTACTGAGGAGTGGTTACGCAATGATGAGCGTGTGCAGACTTGGCTCCTCAACTCTCTTGATGGCGAATCTTATCGTCTGGCCATGTATCATGAGACGGCCAAAGGCATGTGGGACGAGCTACACACCCTCTACTCCGGCAAAGATAGTCTCCACCATCTCTATGATATCATCACCGCTCTCCAGGCCCTTGACAGCAGTGACGCCACCGACTTGACATCCTTTGTTGCTCAAGCCCGGTCTCTGGTTGAGGCTTGGATCCACCATCAGCCTCCCACTCTAGATCTCGCTGCTCAACGTACCCAGAAGGAAGCTGTGGGTATCGCCATGATGATGGCCCGGGTACCCCCTCATCTTCACAGTGTCCGGGCTCACATCCTCTCCTCTACTGTTACACCGTCCTTTTCCGACGTGTGCTCAATGCTTCTCAAAGTCTCCCCGCCTCCGGATGTTCCCGGACTTCCGTCTCCGGCTCTTGTTCAACAGGCACCTGTTCCCTTACTACCTCTTCCCCCCTCTGCCCGTGGTGGCCGCTCTGACTCTCGCGGCCGGGGTCGCGGTGGCCGGTCTAGGCCTCAATGCTCGTTCTGTGGTAAAGTTGGTCATCTTGAGGCCACTTGCTTTCGCAAACATGGCCGTCCGCCTCGTCCACATGCCTCTGCTGCTACTACCGACTCTGCCTCCTCTCGTACTGAGCTCGACGAGGTTCGTCTTCAGCTCCAGCACCTTCATGGCTTGCTCAGCCGTCCGCCTGCCTCGGTTGCCTCTGCTGCCTCTCTCTCCAATGAAGGTATCGCCTGCCTCTCCTCTGGCCCGCGCTGGATCCTTGATTCTGGTGCCACTCATCATATCACCTCTGTTAAGCCACCACAGTACTTGTCTTCACCTCACCCGAAGTACATTACTGTTGCTAATGGAGCGTCGGTTCCCGTATCTGGATGTGCTGATATTTCTCTCACCTCTTCTCTCCTCCTACGCTCGGCTCTACATGTTCCGGGCTCTCCTTTCAATTTACTCTCTGTCGGTCGCCTTACTACTGATTCTAATTACTCAGTGACATTTACTTCTTCTTCTTTTCTCATACAGGATCAGCAGACGCAGACTATCATTGGTAGAGGACGACTGCAGAATGGGCTCTATCTCCTTGACGACTCTCCTACTGTCCTCGCATCTACCTCCTCTTCGGATTGGCATCGCCGTCTGGGACATGCTCCTCTTCCAGTCCTCCGGAAGGCCCTTCCTGATGTCACTCTCCCTGCTTTTCGTTGCGACACATGTATTTTGGGCAAACAGCCCCGTTCTTCTTTTCCCCCTCATTGTACTCGGAGCTCCGCTCCTTTTATTTTAGTACACTCCGATATATGGGGTCCGTACAAAGTTACTAGTATTTCTGGCTATCGCTATTTTCTTACTTTTATTGATGATTACTCTCGCATGACATGGTTATATCTCCTTCGGGATCGCTCTGAACTTCCCCGCGTATTCCGAGCTTTCATCCTCGAGACCCGCACTCAGTTCTCTGCGCCTATTCGCACTATTCGTACAGACAATGCGCGGGAGTACACCAGCCATACGTTTGCCACTCTCTGCTCTGAATTCGGCATTCTTCACCAAACCTCTTGTCCGTACACTCCACAACAGGATGGTGTCGCCGAGCGCAAGAATCGTCACCTTCTTGATGTCGCTCGCTCGCTTATGCTTCAAATGCAGGTCCCCAAACCGTACTGGAACTACGCTCTCTCCACGGCTTGCTTCCTCATCAACCGCCTCCCGTCTTCCGTCCTCCAGTATGCTACTCCCTTCAGCCTCCTCTTTCCCACAACTTCGCCTTTTCCTCTTCCACCACGGGTGTTTGGGTGTACCTGCTACGTTCACCACCTCGGTCCCTCCACGGACAAGTTGGACCCTCGTGCCACCAAGCAGATCTTTGTCGGGTACTCGCGCACTCAGAAGGGTTATGTATGTTATTCGCCTACTACCCGCAAGGTTACTGTCTCGCCTGACGTAACTTTCCGTGAAGATCTTCCGTTCTTCCCTGCTCCGGATATCGCTCTGCCTCCCGCTCCCGTCGTTCGTCCTATCATTCCTGCTCCTCACTCCTCAGCCTCTCTCCCTTCACCACCTCCGGTCCGTCCACCACCCCCGGTTATCCGGTCTATTCTCGTCGCTCTCCTCATTCTGTGGCTCCTCTGCAGTCGGTTTCGCCCTCTGGTGCTCTGCTCCCTGCTGCTCCGGCTCCCGTCTCCACCGCTCATCCGATGGCGAACTACGTCTCGCTCCATCGCCTCTCCCCCTCTCTTCTTCACCTTGCCACCTCCTTATCTTCTGTTTCAGTCCATAACTCTTTGCAGGAGGCGCTTCACCATCCTGGCTGGCGGGCTGCCATGGACGAAGAAATGACGGCCCTTTGGGCCAACCAGACCTGGGTCTTGGTTCCCTTACCTCCCGGTCAGCACCCGGTTGGATGCAAATGGGTCTTCGTTATCAAGCATGCTCCGGATGGCACTATTGCCCGTCTGAAGGCCCGTCTTGTGGCCCGGGGCTTCACACAACAGGAGGGCCTCGACTATGAGGAAACATTCTCTCCGGTGGCCAAGCTTAACACTGTCCGCGTTCTTCTCTCCGTCGTGGTACACCGCCGCTGGCCTCTTCATCAACTTGATATCAAGAACGCCTTTTTGAATGGCGACCTTCAGGAAACTGTCTACATGCGCCAACCGTCCGGGTTTGAGACCACGGGGGAGTCTCGGGTCTGTCTTCTCAAAAAGTCAATTTATGGTCTCAAACAGTCCCCACGGGCGTGGTTTGACAAGTTTAGCAAGGTGGTTCGGGACATGGGGTTCACTCGGAGCTCTGCAGATTTCTCCCTCTTTACCCGACACCGGGCCACTGGCACCGTTCTTCTGTTGGTTTATGTTGACGACATCCTTCTCACCGGGATGACTCAAAGGGGATTCAAGACGTCAAACAACACCTGAGCACTGTTTTTCAGACTAAAGATCTGGGGAAACTTCGCTACTTCCTTGGTCTCGAGATCGCCCGGCGGCCGGACGGGTTGGTACTCTCCCAACGAAAGTACTGTCTCGATCTTCTCAAAGATGCTGGTCAGTCTGGTTGCAAGCCAGCATGTACCCCGATGGAGGCAAATCACAAATTATGCGCTCATGCTTCGGATGACGATTTGCTACTTCCGAACCCGGAATACTATCGACGCCTTGTGGGCAAGTTGATCTATCTAACAGTCACAAGACCAGATATATCATTTGCAGTTGGGGTTGTCAGTAGGTTCATGCATGCCCCCCGGGCTTCTCATCTCCAAGCGGTTGAACGGATTCTCCGATACCTTAAGGGAGCTCCAGGCCAAGGGCTGGTTTACAAAACCTCTGACTCTGCTCCCGCATTGGTTGCCTATTCTGATGCCGACTATGCGGGTTCCCTGGACGATCGAAGGTCAACTAGTGGGTTCTGTACGTATTTTGGTGGGCATCTTATTACTTGGAAGAGTAAGAAACAAGTTGTGGTGGCTCGTTCCTCTGCAGAGGCTGAATACAGATCGATGGCCTCAGTTGTTTCAGAACTCACATGGCTTGAAAGTCTCCTCACTGACCTGGGAGTAAAACTCCCCTCCTCTGCTGTTCTATTTTGTGATAGTCAAGCCGCCATACACATCGCAAAGAATCCGGTCTTTCATGAGCGCACAAAACATATCGAGGTTGACTGTCACTTTGTTCGTGAAAAGGTTCAACTGAAGAAACTTGAATTAAAGCATGTTCCAGGAACTGATCAAGTTGCCGACATCCTCACAAAGGCCTTATCAAGCACTCTGTTCTACCAATGTTTGTCCAAGCTGGGTGCATATGACCTATACGCTCCAGCTTGCGGGGGAGTGTTGGAAAAGCCCACTTAACATTAGGCCCATTTGTATAGCATTTATTGCTTTTTCTCTCCTCTCTTTAGTCCCACATTGTGTATAGGACTTTTCTCTCTCTTTCTCTCATCTATATATATGTACTCATTCTTTGTATTTGTATCAAGTGGACATATATACAAGGTTGGCTTTCTCCATTTCTACAGTAACCAAAACTACAGGTGGTTGCATATAAATTTTTTCTTGCAAATCACATGAAGAGATGCATTTTTTACATCAAATTGGTGAAGGTCCTAACCATAGTTGATGACAGGAGAATGGAACATTTTAATCTTGTTGATCTTAGCCACTGATGTGAAGCCCTCAACCTAATCAATCCCAATAATTTATGTAAAACTTCTGTCTACAGGAAGGCCTTTGTACCTATCAACACTACCATCCTCGTGGTTGGTATTGTAAACCCAATGACAACCAACCAACTTCTTGTCATTTGGGTTAAGGATAGGGTCCCAACTCCCATGTTTAATTTTTGTGCAATGCATGCATCACCTCTTCCATAGAAGTGTACTGAGTTGGTTTATTGCACGCTTTTGAATAGCTAAAAGGAAAAACAAACAGAAGATAAAATAATTACATAGGTAAAATTATGAATGCAAAAAATGGCAATATCCAAAGAAATCACAAATAGGGTGGATAGTAGAGTTATGGTGACTAGGAGCAACGATATGCCTTGTCCTTTATGTTGAGCAAGGGGATATCCAATTCTTGAGGAGGGGAATTTAACCTACTTGTGGTGGATCTCTAGTCTCACTGTTTGGGGTAGTCGTCATTTGGATAGTAATCTTTTCACTAGGAACATGCGTAGCAATCTCTTTTGGAGGATTGCAAACGGGTAAAAAGATGAGGTAGAAAATACCCGGGATAAAATATGGGAGTATCATCCGGAATAAGAATAGTGCTCGTGTTATAGTAGGGAGACTGAGCGAAAGAAACAAGTGATAAAATGACATCCCGTGAAGGACGTCACATTTATTGCCCTTCTTAAGTAGAGGAATCCCCACCTCTAACGGTCTTGGAGTGGAGTTTTCCAAAAGACACGAAGAATTATAGGTTCCTGTTAGGAACTAGATGAGATTTGAGGGAGGAGAGATTTCTAGGGTTTGAGAGGAGGCTAGAAGATTACCTTTGATAATACTTGCATAATCCCCTCCAATAGAGGATCCGGGTACATTTATACCCGGACCAAGGGGGCCGGCCGGCCAAGGGGGCCGGCCGGCCCCAATTGGGGCTGAACCGGGTGGGTTCAGCCCCCGAGGGCCGCCTTTTAGAAAGTGGGGGCTGAACCAGTTGGTTCAGCCCCGTTGTCGCCTTCGGATCCGTCCGGGGACGTAACATTCCCCGCCCCATCAAGACCCAGCTTGTCCTCAAGGTGGGAATCTGGTGGCTCCGTCCGTCCCCTCAGGTCTACCCAAGCCACGTCACTCCCTTGTCCCTGCAGCCTCTCCAAACAGCAAAGAGAGCCCCCCTACACTGGTGAGATGATGATTCCCTACAGACAGTACTCTCTCCCACCCTTAGCAAACTCCATAGTGAACTTCTCCCAATCCAGAGTCACCCTACCCAGCTGGCGCAACCACTGGGCCCCCAGAATCACATCTGGCCCCTGGATGGGCAATAAGTAGACATCCATGTTGTCGGTGTATCCCTTCACACTGATTTCCACGTCCCGAAGCACTCCTTCGCACTGTAGCTCGTGTCCGCCGGCCACCACAACCTGGGAAGCGGCATCCTTGATGATCTCTAGCCCCAATGTCTGTGCCACCGTCGGGCTAATGAAGTTATGTGTACTCCCACTGTCAAACAGAAAGGTCACCTGCTGTTGGCCAATCCGCCCCGCAATACTCATAGTGGTCGGAGCGGAGTTTCCCGCCATGGCAAGGGAAGATACCCCGTACTTGATTGTATCCAGAATGTGCTCCTGTTCCCCTCCGTCTACATCCGGCATCGGACCTTCCTGCAACATGTAAACCTGGATCCTCTGACATTTGTGGCCTGGGGTAAATTTCTCATCGCAGTTGAAGCACAATCCCTGTTCCTTCCTAGCCTGTAGCTCTGTCCAAGTCAATTTCTTCTGCGTCGCCCGTTCGGTAGCTGCGTGATCCTTTTTTGTGTCGGGAAGGTGTGTAACGTTCCTCGGAGTGTCCCCCCTGGACTTCTGTCGATTGATACGCTCTTCTTGAATTCGGGCCAAGTTGATAGCGTGTGTCAAACTGCGCGGTAGATAGACATGCACCTCATCTCGGATGTCCTCCTTCAAGCCGGAAATAAAACAACTTGTTAATGTACTCTCGCCCCACTGCACCCGGTTGGCCAACCGTTCAAACTCGGTTCGATACTCCATCACCGTCCCTTTCTGACCCAATTTCTGAAGAAGAGCCTCAAAGTCTTCATACTCAAGTGGACCAAAGCGGGCGATGAATCCGTCGACAAACTCGTGCCATGGCGCGTGATCCCGTCCCCGGAGGAACCATTGGGTCCACTGGTATGCGTCCTCTTCAAGGTGGAAGGACGCCAACTTTACCCACTGTGCCTCTGGTATCTCCTGATAACTGTAAAATAACTCTACCTTTTGGATCCATTCGAGTGCATCTGCTCCTTTGAACTTGGGGTAGTTCATACGGGTAACCTTCGACGGCAGATAGGCGCGTGGTAGTTGGTTCCCGGGTCCTCCGTACTCTTGCCCGTGCCCAAGCGGTTGTCGTCGATCAGCGGCCACGTGTGGGTACCCCCAATCCCCTCCATAGGGGTTCCCCAAGACTGGCGGCCTAAACTCCCATCTGCCTCCTCCCCTTCCGCCCGCGACGTGTCCTGGTTCGCCTGGAATAGGGAGGAGCCCATCACGAGGTGGGCACCCCATCCTGTTGGGTCGTTGGTCCTCCTGGAGGTCTTCACGGTAAGGAGGAAAATCCAAGGCAGACGCGGCGATGCCACCAAACTGGGTTGCCTCGGACCAAGCTTGTGGTCGTCGTGAGCCTCCTACCCTTCCACTGTTAATTCCAAGCCCCCCATTGAGGCTAGAGGCCCGATCATCGTGCCCCGATGCTGGAGTAGGGAGGGGAGGCTGGACTGCGTTGGTCTCGCCCACAACAGCTTTTCCTTTAAGGTGTTGAGTTAACATATTTTTAAGCTCGTCCATGCGGGCGTCCAATTTCTCTTCAAGACGTTGTTCCGACGCCGTTAACTTATCGGCGAGGGCTGCCACGGTGTCAGTCAGCCCGGTGTAGTTTTCTTCGAGATGTGCGAGCCGATTGGAGTCTTCTTGGGTGCGAGTCACCATGGTGGAACCCCGGGGCGTGCGTGAAATAACAACAATTGGAGGCGGTGGCCTCTGGATGCCGCAATCGGATGCACTGGATGCACTGGATGCCACAATCGGATGCAGCACTGGAAGCAACAGCCGGTCGGCGGATGCAGAGCGGCGGAGGCCGCAGGATGCGAGCGGGAATCGACGCCGGGATGCGAGCGGGATGCGACAAAGGCAGCAGGCAGCGGGATCGACGCCGGGATTTGTCGTTGAAGACGACGCGGAATCGGCGTAGGGAGTCGACGCGTGAGCGATGCGGGGGTCGACGCGGGATCGATGTCGGGACTCGTCGATGCGCAGCGGGTGGAAGCGAAGCCTTTTAGAAAGTGGGGGCTGAACCAGTTGGTTCAGCCCCGCTGTCGCCTTCGGATCCATCCGGGGGCGTAACAGTTTCCATGCCAGAGAACATAAAGTGGTAAACGTAGATTTAGGACTTTGGGCGACATCTGATTATTAATTAAAGTTATCTTCAGAGCAGCATCAGACCATTATTTTCTTGGAATGTGATGGTGGAACAAAAAAGGTCCTAGCAATGTTTAACAAGTGTCTGCTTTTACCCTCAACAATGCCATTTTGTCGGAGTGACAGCATGAGCTTAAATATGCAGTCCTCATGAGTAAATAATTCGTTTATATAGTCTTTCAACAAGAATGCTCAAGCGGAAAGAGTAGGAGAAGATGCCCTCTCCATGATGACTTTGGACTCCTTGTATGCGCTTGCACATCTTTTGCAGAAATGCGAAATTAAGTCTTCCCCAGCGTACTGTTATGGGCCTACTTCGGGACTTTATCGAAGGTGACGATTGTGGCGGAGATACAAGGAGAGCCGAGTTCTAGAGGGGAGTGGAATAAGGGGAGACGTGCACAACCTAACCCTAGAAATTGAGGAAGACGAAAGATCAAGAGAGACGAATAGAAGTTTGGTTGCTTTCATTCATAACTCAAATAATGACTCATGGTCTATTTAAAACATTGCAAGTGGGATGAGTGTAAGTAATGAAGTGATGCGTGAATTATTAAAAACCATCCTAAAGACCAGCGTGAAGTAATGGCTTTGACTTCGACTCGAGAAAGACCATCCATAAACCAACCTAAAGTAATGAAGCTTGTTTACTCACAGTGACTTTGACTCGATAAGACTAGACTTATTCAACTCGAAATAACTCATAACGAGTTTGACCAAAAAATCCGTGTCCTTTTTCCTTTATTTACTCTTCTCTATCCACGACTTATCTCTTGCTCGAAACAAATCCTACGAGTTCTGTTGCAACTCACACTTAACTTCTTTTCTTTTTAGATATGAGATTCAATCTGGAGTTCACGATCCTTACGAAGATTGTGTTGCCGCGCTGAGGTTATATAAGAGGCTGCGCTCTGAGGAACATCAAAGTAATGAAGAATCGACGCGAAGCAGCAGGTTCGCAGCTTTTGAGCTCAAGAAAAAAAGTAATTTTGAATTGGTGAGCATGCATGAGCTACTAAAGAAGACCTCAGATGAACTCCTCAGGATGTCAACCCCAAATTATAGATGTTGGTGTTTGGATGGTGTGTTACAAATAGATTTCTGATTCCCCCCTTTATGGTTTCATAAATACAAAAAAGGCTAAGTTTTTGCAATATAGTCAAATGGTGTGTTTGGTGTGTGCAGCTTATTTTTCAAGTTCCTTTGTCAAGCTGTGAGCTTGAGATCACGGTTCGAGTCCTAAAGTAGCTTCTTGCGAAGATGTAGAGTAAGATTTGTCTACATTTCACTCTTGTGATGGAACTTTTCCTCGGACCCTCACTGCACGGAAATTCTTTGTGCAGAGAGCTGTCCTTTGTCAACACACACATAGCGGTTGTCATTTGTTTTTAAAGAAAATATTTTCTAAATAAAATCAAATTAATTATTTAAAGTGTTATTAAAAGAATACTAAATTATTATTTTAAGAAAAGCAAAGCTTGAACCTGAGATTGAACCTGAGATGTCTCATCAATGCTCTTTATCAATTGTGCTAATTAATTTTTATGAGAGAACATGTGCCGGTGTGGGTGTATTAGAGCTGTCACTTAAAACTGAAAACTATGAACTGAATCGAAATTGAACCGAAATCGTAAAGAATCGGACCAAACTTTTTGCAAATTATTCAGGTTTCGGTTTGAATTTTTGGAACCGTAAACAAGAATGGTTTGAGTGCGATTCCTTCATTTTATTATCCAGACCGTAACCGCAACATCAATGTTTTGAGCCAAAATTTTTAGACCCGATGCGGACTGAACCAAAACAAATTGAAACATCATCTGTTTATTATTATTTTATCTATAATATACATTTATTATTATTATTATTTATAATATTAATAATATATATTAATTATTTATATGACTAATTATATCAGCCGTCTGATTGTAGCGTCGTCCGATTCCAGTCATAATCGTGAAATTATTGCCACAACAAATTGAATTTCAATCTCCTTTTCAAGTAAACATTTTTAAAGAGATAATAATCTTTGTGAATGTGTCTAATCACTCAAATTATAGAGTTATAAAAGGTGATTGTTAATCGCAACCCGTTATTGGCTAGTCGCACCCTAAAATCTCATAACATTTCGCGCCTTTTCGAAATACGCCTTGTACATGCAAGTTTAGGAAAAGTGCTCAACACGAAAGTTGTAGATCTTGTCGAGATCTACAACTTTCGTGCTGATCACTTTTCCTGAAAATGCATGTACAAGACGTACTTTGGAAATATGCGTAGATTTTGTGTCTTTCAGAAATACTCCTTGTACATGAAATTTCAGGAAAAGTGCTCAACAAGAAAGTTGTAGATCTCGTCGAGATCTACAGCTTTCGTGGTGACCATTTTTCCTGAAATTGCATATACAAGGCGTATTTTGAAAAAAATGCAAAAAACTAAGAGATTTTGGGGTGCGACTAGCCAATAACGTGTTGCGGTTAACAATCACCTTATAAAATGATTTAAACTATAATATAGAACCGATTCAAACTGAACTAAACCACATTGAACCGGACAGAACTGTCAATGACCGGTTTGATTTTGATTTTTATTGAATACCGTTGACACACCGGTTCCAAAAATTATGCTGGAACCGGAACCAATATTTCAATTTGAAGAATCGTTAGCTTAGCGATTTGATTCACGAGAGACATTATTACTATTGCCAAATATTATGGAATGACGATGCAAGTAGTGATATTTTTGTCGCCTCAACTCTTATAGCCTCATGAGAAAAGCCCCATGCATTATAACACGCATATAGTATAATTGTTATATATTGGATATAACTCAAAAATTCACATAACAATGACAGTACTACACAATTGTTATATATTGTAAATTTATTAATTCACCATTCATTATTTTTAATTTTTTTTTAAAACAAAACAAGCAGTTGTTCATGAATCATGAGGTTCGCAGTGGTCCTGTGATTGGCCACACAAAATTATTTTGACGAATAAAAAACGAAAAAAGCTGATGATTTTGCTGATGGCGCACATGGTGGGATTCCAGTGCACAGGATGGCTTATTGTACCTACATCATGAAAGCCACATGTACACTGCAGCAATGGAGTAAATTTCTTTGCCTCCATTCATTCACCCAGAGATTTCGTCCTTGTTTGGCGCGGTGGGAGGAGACGGAGACGGGCCGGGGTGGGAGAAGACGGGCCGCCGTTGGAGCTGGAGGGGGGAGGCAATTGTTTGAAATGGAGTGTTTTGCTCCATTTGTCATGGAACGGTGGGAGCAGACGTGGCGAACGCCGCCGCCGATCATTTTGTTTGCCGCCTTGCAGCGGTGTTTGTCCCAAACGTCTATCCCAAACACCGCGCCAAACGAGGCCTTCTTTGAGTTTCTGCCGAGATCACTTTTGGGCTTCGTTTGACGCGGCTTATTTGGCATCATAGAATGTATGTTTGACAAGACAAAAGTTAAATGACCGTTCCCCAAAAAATACACTATTTTGAGCATAAAAAACATGAATTTTTTTAGGCGTGGTCAGACGTTCACGAATGACGGTTCATGACCACTATGTTCACGATAGCCAGGTCCGCCACCACAGCGCCAAACGGAGCCTAAGGCTTCGTTTGGCGCGGTGGTGGCGGTTATGAACATGAGAGTTAAATTGTCATTCGTTAACGCTCACCTAAGGAACTTCATCTATTTTTATGTTCAAACGGATGATGCTTGTTAGGTGATCCTTAACGAATGACGGTTTAACTCATGCGTTTATGACCGCCACCACCGTGCTAAACAGAACCTTAGTCTTCACAGAGATCACTTTCGGTCTTCGCAGAGATCATTACGATCTCCGCGAAAATCACCCTGACCATTCTCCAAACTTCCCCGGCTTTGCATGAACTATACAAATTTTGCTCCTACTTTCTCACAAGAAGTGCCCCCAAAAAATCTATGTAACCAAATATAATACACACAAATATATATTACTTATAATGTTAGGTGATTGTTAACCGCAACCCGTAATTGGATAGTCGCACCCAAAATCTTCCAATTATTCGCGCTTTTTCAAAATAGGTCTTGTACATGCAATTTCAGGAAAAGTGATCAACACGAAAGTTGTAGATATCGACGAGATCTACAACTCTTGTGTTGAACACTTTTCCTGAAATTGCATGTACAAGGCGTATTTCGAAAAGGCGCAAAACTTGAGCATATTTTCAAAGTACTCCTTGTACATGCATTTTTAGGAAAAATGATCAACACGAAAGTTGTAGATCTCGTCGATATCTACAAGTTTCGTGTTGAACACTTTTTCTGATATTGCATGTACAAGATGTATTTTAAAAAGGCGCAAAAACTTGGGACATTTTGGGGTGCGACTAAGAAAATAACGGGTTGCGGTTAACAATCACCTAATGTTATTGTATAGATAATATATCACATAGAAGCAACTTTAAAAATGCGCTACAATCTAGTATCTACAGTATTTTGCTTTTTGCTAGAGCAACATTACTTGCATGCAAGATGTTTGTCATTGGGCCAATTGAGTTGATCCCCAACATAGATGGAAAGGAACCGTTTAGAATTCGTGTGCTCCGCACTTAAATTTTTTAACCATATATGGCACTGTGTGGCATGGTGGCGGCGGTCGTAAACGTACGGGTTAAAGCGTCATTTGTTAACGAACACCTAACAAATATCATCCGTTTGAACATAAAAGTGGACGAAGTTTCTTAGGTGGGCATTAACAAATGACAATTTAACCCTCATGTTCATGACCGCCACAACCGTGCGGGAGAGAGCCATAGTTTTTACATTTTGGGTAAAGAGTACTAAAATCTTGGAGGTTGTTGAGAATTGAGATGTTGTCTTACAAATGTTCCTATAAAGACTAAGGCTTTGTTTGACATGACGGTGACATTGTAAACGCGGTTGTTATGAACTATTGTTTGTGAATATTCGGTTTTGTCTAAGGGACTTCATATGCTTTTTGGTTCAAAAATAGCTTTCCTTTATTGGAGGCGGTTATAACCATCCTCTTGTCAAACATATATTTTATAACAGTGACTTCTTTGTTCAAACTCGTCGCAGCAAGAACGCTGCGCCAAACGAAGCCTAAAATAACATAAATTTAATATTTGTAACATGAAAAAAAAACAAATTAAGGAATCTTTATATATAATGCAAAGCACCAATAGAATATTTAAGCATAAGATTAAATAATTGAACATGATAAACTACATCTCTTTGGTTTGTTGAAATTTGAAAGTTGGCATAATATTGATATTTATTTCTTGGATTTTGAGCATAAAATGCTTATTTTTTTTGAGGCGATAGTACACTTAGAGCTGTCACGATTTCAGTTCTATTAAAATTATGTACCGAACCACTAAGGTAACGGTTGTTCAAATTAGAATCAAAATCTTATTTGATTTGACCGGTTCCGGTTCTAGTTTCGGTTCCAGCTTAATTTTTGGAACCGTCATATCAACTATTGTGGTCACGGTTCAACAAAAACCAAAATCAAATTGGTCACTATCGGTTCGGTCTGGTTCCAACTAAAACCAAAATCAAACTTGACGGAATGAAATAAAAGCGGGCTGCAAATAGTAAAACTTAAAATAACATCAAAATAGAAATAATTATGTTGCGCACTTCTCGACGGTCTTTTCCACGATCGGTGGGATAGTATCAATTGTCTTCCTACGCGTGTAGATTTGCCACAATTCTAGTTGGCTTGCGCACGTCTTGTCGACATGCTCAACTGTAATAACCACCCACAATTAGTTGTCTTTCATGATTACTAATAAATAGTAGTTGTATATCTTTTAAATAAAATATTTCGAAAAAAATATGTAAATAAAATTGAAAATATATTATATAAATATAAAAATAAAAAATGCACTGCAAATATTAACTCCAAAACGCAACAATGTCAAACCATATTATAAGGTTTTTATGTGGTGAAGTTTTGTTCGGTTCAAAATCAACCTCATTTAGTGCGATTGCGGTTTGGGTTCAAACTACACCAGCTTCACTCGTGATAATAAGTATAAATATTATAGATAAATTATAAAATAATAATAATAATAATAATATAATAATAATAATAATAATAAACGGGTTGCGGTTCAGTTATACTTCGGTCCAGTTCGGATCGGGTCTAAAAATCTTGAAACCGCTTGAGAATTGTATATTGCGGCTGCAGTTCCGGTCCGGATAATAATATGTGAGAACCAAACCTGTGCCAATGTTGTTTACGGTTCCAAAATTCAAGCCGGAACCCGAATAATTTGCGAACGGTTCGGTCCGGTTCTTTGCGGTTCCGATTCGGTTTCGATTCGATTTGCGGTTTTAAGTAACAGCTCTAAATACGCTACCAAAAAATGAAATCTTATCTTGAACGTAAAAGTGAATGAAATTCTTTAGATAAGATCAGACATTCACGAACGACAATTCATAACCATCACGTTCACGAGCGCTACCGTCGTGTCAAACAAAGCCTTAGGCTTCATTTGGTTTAGCAGTTGCGGTTGTAAAAGGAGTTGTTGTAAATGGAGCAGTTGGAAACTGATTGGTGAAAATGGAGATTTGTTTGGGTAGTTTGTGTTTGCAGAGCTGTTCGAAACAGAGAACCGTTTGACTATACAACGGTGACAATACATAAATAGATTCTAGTAGCCTATTCATATGAGATAGAGCGTTCAAACCCTAAATGGTCCATGAATCATTCATGTTATATTTCAATATTGAGCAGATTTTCTGCTTTATGTCAGTGTGTTCAGGATTTATGAATAATCTCTATCATTCTCAGTCTAACGCGTATCTAATTTATAGATATAGGAAATGCATGTTACTAAGTTCTATTTTCCACAATCTCAGACATTTCTAAAGATGTAGGTCAATGTGCAAAAAAAAAAAACAATAATGCAGAAGAGAGTAAAAATTATCACATTCATAAACACATGTATTTGATTAAAGGCAAAAGAGGAGGAAATCAGAAAATCGGAAAATATATTTTAATGAGACAATATAGTGATGGAGAGTAAGTACAGACCGAGAATTAAAGAGGCGAGTGGACGGCGGGAAGGAGACGATGACCGAAAGGTGAGAAGGAAGATGAATGCTACTCCGATTCTCTGCTCTAAGAAGTGAGAATTGGCAACTTAAGAAGAGTCGGCGACGGATTGAGGAGAGAGTAGGCGGAAGTAGGAACCCTAGCGCCGACGGCGGTCGGCACCTGACTGGGAGGAGGAAGATCAGAGCGAACGGAGAGAGAATCGTCCGCACCGTCGCTGCATATGCCAGATGATATGCGGGGGAGAATCGTCCGCACCGTCGCGGAAGAGATGCGGATGCCGGCGGAGTAGGCAGCGGTTTTCAAACCTAAACGCCGCCGACTGGAGCTCGGGGAGTAATATTCGGCACGCGGGTTTTTGAGCAGCGATAAAACGTGACGCTGAAGCAACCGGGAGTGGGTAAACAAATGAAGAAAATTGGGATTGTGGCATTTTATGAAAACGAAACGTCCAAATAAGCTTAACCAGATGAGGCCTTAATGTCTAGAGAGAGAAAGAAGAGAAAGATGTTGATGGAGACTGAAAATTATATTTAATTCTCTAGTTATTAGTCGAACTAGGGGTCCGGGGGAGGTAAAGTGCAGGAAATCGGACGGACGAGATCCGCTGCACTTTACCGTAAAAGTGCGATCTAATGGATGTGAGTGCGCTGAGATGCGTGCACATTTCAGCGCTCCTATCTCAAAGCAATGCGCGAGAGATCAAAACATGCACACATCTCCGCGCGAGCTGAGATGCACTCTCACCCGTCAGATCTCGCGCACTGCACGGTGCAGTGCATTTCTTGCAATGCACCACCCCCAGACCCCAGAACTAGTGTGAGCTCCCTGCGCGCAATATTGTGCCATAATGCACTGTCTCACGATAACAATATATTTATCAGATGCTTCGATATGCTGCATTTTCTAATCCATTTTATTTTAGTATGCTGTTTTAGGGCTGATATCAAGTCGAGATCGAGTGATTTTGGCTTGACTCAAAATCACAATTTTCAACTCGAATTCGGCTCAAAATCAACTCGAAATCGATTTCGAGTCGAGTCGGCTAGACTCGAAATGACTCGATTCCAAGTCAGCTTTTAATCGAATCGAATCAGCCGAAAATTGATCAATTTTTTATTCTTAATTGGCTCAAAATTAAATTGGGGAACCTAAAAATTTAGCAAATGAAACACTTAAAACATTCATTTTTTATTTACGTTTAAATTTTATTATTATTTATTTTAAAATACGAATATATTGATAAGTACATAATATTTTTAATTAATTCGAGCTGATTGAAATCTTATTTCGAGCGATACAGGACTGGTTCAAAATCGACTCGAAATCAAATTCAAGTCAAATTGAATCTACTCAAATTGAGTTGAATTATTTTTTGCCGATTCCGATTCAGCTCAATATTCAAGCGACTTTCGAGTTTCGAATATTATGCGAACGTATGTTGTCTACTTTATCTCTTCTTTATAGTGCATAGTAATGTGATTGTATTCGTATAATTATATATATTTATACATTGAATGATCATGATTAATTTAATGATGTAATAAGAGAGCCTGATTTATTATTATTATTAAAATAAAAAATCTAACATTTTTTTTGACTTCCCTCCAATAAGGATATTGATAACGGATCTGACAAGAACGGCCGTAACGGGTTTTTCTTAACATATATATTAATATATATATATATGTAATTTATTCAAAGTCAGAGGTCATATTCCTCTAAACCAGATCACTAAAGCAATAAAGTCACGTGCCCGGGAGTGTGTCGTCCCGGCAAAGGGGGAGAGGATCCATTTTCGAAGCTCACTCTTTCATGCCACTGCCGGAATTTCTCCATCAACGGCGGGATCCCCTCCACAAAAAGAAGGAAACTCCGGTAATGTCTGCAATTTTAAAGGAAGCTTACAGAATTCCTCCTTTTCCCCTCCATTTCTCATCGCTTTCCGCTCAGTTTATTCGAATTCAGTCTTCCCATTCCGCCCGCCGGCGGGGAGAGATCCGATCTGTGCGCCGTTTGATATCCGATCCAGTTGCTATGACTGAAGTTTTTTGTTAGAAGGTCTCAGTGTGTGAACTTTTCATGGGGAAAAATGGTTGTGCAGATGTTGTAACATTTCTGTATCTATGACGAGAATAGAGTAGAATTTGAGCTTTTTTTTTTCTTCTTGTCTTATTTTCTGGTGGTTCAGATGCTGTGTATAAGTTTGATGAAGGGTTTCCTTTCAGAAATTTAGTTTTTAAATTATTATTTTTGATTTTTGTGTCTCAGTTTCTGTTCTCGTGTTTATTCTTATCAGGCACTTGCTTTCATCTTCTACATTCCCGTTTTCTTTGTATTTATAGACAAAATATATCTTTTTCAGTATTCTTCCAAAAGGTTCAGTTTGATCTAAACCTTGTATTTACCTATTTTCATACATTAATGGCAGGTGTGGTTTCTAAATCTGTGATAAATGACGAGGGCAGCTCGTTCTCTTGGGAGCGTATTGCAAAAGGAGGCTGTTCGATCGGTCTCATCTGATGTAAACTTTGCCTTAACCAGGTTTCCAGAATATACAATTGGGAATAATAATGTCCTTATTGAGCCCAAGGAGGAGATCAAAATAACCCCACTTAAGGACATTGTCGCCAAAGAAACTGCCCAGCTGCTGGAGCAGCAGCGGCGGCTTTCTGTTCGAGACCTGGCCAAGAGATTTGAGAAGGGTCTAGCAACAGCTGTTAAGTTGTCCAGTAAGGTTGTTTCCTTGATTTCCCCATCTTTTGTACATATTGATAGTCTTGTGTATGTCTGCCATTTTCTTTTGTTTTTAGATTTCATTATGGAAATTTACTCTCATGAGTTATGTTGGATCATATGCATCTGGATTAAAATTAAAATTAATTTGTACTAAGTGTAGAAGACTGCAAAAGCTATCAAACATGGGATTAAATTCAAAAACAAGATCTTTTCCCTCGAACACATGTTTTTTTAAATGAGTGACATGAAGTGAGTGTTTAATACAATGTTAGATTCTATGTATTCAACTTAAATCCAATTGGTTGAAGGACTCGTGATCTATATCAAGCGCACAAAAGTTTGTCGGTGTGGGAGTAAATTGTCAAGTTAGATGCGTTGTGTTACGGAGTTGCACGACGACGAGGCACCTTGGAAAGTTCACATGTGCCGGGCGCGTATAGCGGATGGGCCCACAATTCCCGCAACGAATAATTAATTAATTTGTTACCGTATTTGCTTATGACGTTAATTTGTTGCTTTTTTTGCGTGTGTCAATTTATGTATTTTCGTAGTTCCTATTTTAGAATATTTTCCTTTTATGTTCGCTGCTCGTCACTATAAGAGAACGCGTAAGCCTTGTATTGTTTTCATCCTGTAATGGAATTGTGTTTTCCCTCTCCTCCTCTCTAACCCTAATTCTCTCCCTCTCTCTCTTTCTCCCCTCCCTCTCCCGCTCTCCCTCAGACCGTCCGGAGCCACCTCTTCCCCAGGATCGTACCAAACTTGCCCGACTTGCCGCTTCCGCCCGCAAACAGTCGCCGGAGAACCTGCGCCATAGCCGCCCGTCTGCTCCAGCCGCTCCAACCGCCGTCCGTCTTCCTCATGATGCGCGCGTCGTCCGTGTCAACCGCGTGCCGCACCGCGCTCCAGGCCGCATCCCGCACCGCCGGCCCTCCCTCTGCGGCTCCAACCCTCCTCCCTCTGCCGCCGCCAGAGAACCAGGGCCGTCCTGCCGCGCCGCCGCTGCCATGGCCCCAAACACTCATTCCACCGTCGATGCTCCATCGGAGGACGCCAACGAGGCCCTCCTTCGCCGTGTCAGCACACAAGAGTCCATCGTGGTCTCCTTGCAAACCTCCCTGATCGCCATACACGCGAAGCTCGATGCATTACAGCTGTCCGCTTCCCCCTCCGCCAGTGGCTCCGCGCAACTAGCTGCAAGCACGTCCATCCCAGGGGCGACACCTCCAACGCACATTGGGGACGCTTCCCCCCTTGGTCTTTCCGGCCGTCCAACCCTTACCTTGGATCTTCCAACCTTCGCCGAGGTTGATCCAATTGGGTGTATCGCGAAGGCAGAACAATACTTCGATCTCCACCACACCCCGAGCAGGACAAGGTCTCTACCGCCGTCGCGGGACTCGACGGCTCCTCCCTCCACTGGGCCCGATGGCTCCGCCAGACCAATCCGTTCATCTCATGGCCGGAAATCAAGCATGAAATGATTCGCCGCTACGACACCCGTTATTCCGGCTCCGCCATCGAAAGATTATGCGGGGTGCGACAATCCGGTACGATGGAGGACTGCATCGATGAGTTCATGACACTCGTCACTCATGTTCCGGGCCTACCACCGGCCACTATCTTGGCTTCTTCATGCAGGGCCTTCGCCCCAACATACGGTCTTGGCTCCGCACCCACCACCCACGGACAGTTTCCGAGGCCCTCGACATGGCCCGTCATGTGGACGCGGATTTGTATCCTTGGCCACCACCGATTTCCAGTGGGGTTCGGCCAGGCGGCCGAGCTTGGAAAACCACTACTCCAGAAACCCAAGGTCCTCGCCCTCTGCCGGCCACCCGGCCAGGGTGCCCAGCCCCACCACAACGGATCTCCAACCGCGACTTCGATGATCTCCGCCGCAAGGGGCTCTGTTTCCGCTGCCGCCGGCCCTACTCCTCGACCCACGTTTGCGCGGTCAAGGAGTTACAAGCCATCATCGACGACTTCGAGCCAGAGATCACTTTAGCAGATTTTGAAGACCTCGAGATCACTGCAGAGGACACCACTGAGGCCGCCGCTGACGCAGACCTTCACCACTTGGAGCTTCCTTGTTTTTCCGTGGGCGACATTTCTGTCCCCCAAACCATGAAGTTGGCAAGCAAGTTGTGCGACAGCCACATAGTCATCATGGTGGACAGCGGAGCGAGCCATAATTTTCTTTCATCTCATCTGGTCCAGCAGCTACGTCTTCCGATAGAACCTTCTCCAGATTTCACGGTTTGTCTGGACGATGGTCATCGCCGCTTGATCCAAGGCCACTGTCCGGCCGTTTCAATCTCAGTGGGACCCTACTCAATGACAGCGGACTTATACGTCTTCGGCCTTGGCGAGATCGACGCCATTTTGGGAGTAGCGTGGCTCTACACGCTCGGCGACATGCGAGTCAACTGGAGCTCTATGACGATGTGGTTCCTCCAAGACGATCGAGAGTGCTGCCTTGTGGGAGACACCGCACTTCTTCACTCCCCGGTCTCCGCCCACACCATTCAGCGGACTGCGGACGTCGATTTTTCGGCCCTGCTGTGGCCCATCTCGGACGCCGCTGCACCAGTCTCAGCACCGCCTCCGGTCCTTCAGGCCCTCCTATCAGAGTTTGCAAACATCTTTGCTCCACCAACCGAGCTGCCACCAGCTTGGCCGCACGATCATGCCATACCTCTTCAGTCTGGCTTGATGGCAGTCTCGGTCCATCCATACCGCTACGGGCACGTACAAAAGGATGAGATCAAAAGACTGGTCCGCGACATGTTGATGGGGGGCCTCATCCGCCCCTGTGCCAGCCCCTTCTCCAGCCCGGTTCTGTTGGTCCGCAAAAAAGACGGTAGTTGGCATTTCTGTGTAGACTATTGGGAGCTCAATAAAGCCACCGTTCCAGACAAGTACCCGATTTCGGTGATTCAGGAGCTTTTGGATGAGCTCCATTCCATAGCGCGACCGTCTTCACCAAGCTGGACCTCCGTACCGGCTACCACTAGATTCGCGTTCGGCCGACCGATGTAGCCAAGACAGCCTTCCAGACACATGAAGGCCACTACGAGTTCCTGGTTATGCCTTTCGGCCTGACCAACGCACCGACCACCTTTCAGGCCACGATGAACGATATCTTTCGCCCGGTACTTCGTCAGCACGTTCTCGTTTTTTTTGATGACATATTGGTCTACAGTTATTCTTGGCAGGAGCATCTCCAGCACGTCCGACAGACATTGGCAACTCTACAATGCCACCACCTCAAGCTCCACCCAACGAAGTGTTCCTTTGGGGTTCCCGAGGTGTGCTACTTGGGACACACCATCTCGGCAACAGGAGTCGCCATGGATAGCGACAAGATCGAGGCGGTCCTCCAGTGGCCGACACCATCGTCACTCCGTGATGGATTCTTGGGACAAACAGGGTACTACCGCCGGTTCATTCAGGGGTACGACACGCTGGCCCGACCCCTCACCCAGCTTCTGAAAAAGTCGGCCGAAGGGCCCTTCGAGTGGTCGGCCGCGGCTTCCGCCGCTTTTATTGCGCTACAACAGGCCTTAGTTCGAGCTCCGGTGTTGGCTATGTCGGGTTTTTCACAGCCCTTCCTCGTGGAATGCGACACATCAGGCGTCGGTGTTGGAGCCGTTTTGTTGCAGGCCGGTCGCCCGGTGGCCTATTTCAGCCGCGCTTTTTCAGACACAATCCGCAGCCGTTCGGCTTATGAGAACGAGCTCATGGGCCTCATCCTCGCTGTGCAACATTGACGACCTTATCTACTGGGCCGGCGATTCGTGGTACGCACCGACCACCACAGCCTTCGCTACCTCCTACAACAGAAGATCGCTACACCCGCTCAACAAGTATGAGTGGCCAAGCTCCTCATACAACATAGAACCGTTTGACAATACAGCGGTGGCCAGGGAAGACCAATTGCGCGGCCGATGCCCTCTCGCGCAACCCCATCCTCGCAGCCATTTCCCGACCGGTGTGGGAAGATGCGGATACCCTCCAACGGGAAGTAGAAGCCGACCCGACGCTCAACAAGATACGGATAACACTTCTCGCAGATGCCACAAGCCACCCACCATACTCCTTGGTTGACAACCACTTACTCTATAAGGGCCGCCTCGTACTCGCCCCCTCCTTCCCTAGCATTCCTCTGTTGTTGAACGAGTTCCATGCTTCGCTTACGGGGGGACACGCCGGAGCTTACCGGACGTACCGACGGCTGACCGCCTCACTCTATTGGCCTCATATGTTCCGACAGGTCAAGACCTTTGTGGCCTCCTGCCTCACCTGCCAGAAAGCCATGTATGAGGCCATGTTTCCCGGTGGCTTGCTTCAGCCCCTTTTGATTCCAGATCGCATTTGGGATGACGTCGCTATGGATTTCATCATACGACTATCCCGATCTCAGGGGTACGACAACATCCTGGTGGTAGTGGACCGGGTCTCGAAGTATGCTCATTTTCTTCCCCTGCGCCACCCATATACGGCGGCCACAGTCGCCGATAATTTCGTTCAGGGGTCGTACGCCTCCATGGGTTTCCTCGGTCGATCGTCAGCGACTCCGATCCGCTCTTCCTTAGTACGTTCTGGACCACGCTGTTCCGCTTACAGGGCACTCGTCTCCGCATGAGCACAACCTACCACCCGCAGATAGACGACCAATCAGAAGTCCTCAACCGGTGTTTGGAGACGTACCTCCGCTGCTTCGTGAGAGAGCAGCCTCGCAGTTGGGCCGAGTGGCTTGAATTTGCCGAATACTCGTACAATACCGCCTACCATCAGGCGGCCGACACCACGCCATTCGAGGCCGTTTACGACTGCCCGCCTCCGTCGATCGTCCGCCACCTTCCAGGGGAGTGCCAGGTGGAGAGCTTAGCCACCGCTCTCCGTGACAGAGCTACCATCCTGGATCATTTGAAGCACCACTTACGGCGGGCCCAACAGAAGATGGTCTCCTTCGCCAACAAGAAACGCCGAGACCTCTCTTTTGAGGTTGGCGAGAGGGTGTTCGTCAAAATCCACCGCTACCGATAGCTTTCGGTGGCCCGCCGGCCCTGCCCAAAACTGGCTCCTCGTTTCTTCGGGCCTTTCGATGTCCTCGCCCGCATAGGAGAGGTCGCCTACCGTCTTCGCCTTCCAGCCCGGAGCCGCATTCACCCGATCTTCCATGTCTCACAGCTACGTTGCGTTGTGGGCGACCACACTCCCACAAATCACATTCCGGCCGACGTCGACCTCGCAGGGGAGGCACCCTACTACCCCGCCTCAGTACTCGATCAGAGATGTCGCATCCCAGGAGACCGCACATCGGAGGAAGTCCTTGTTGCCTGGACCGGCCGTCCAGACTCGGACGCAACGTGGTTGCCCCTGGATGATTTCCACCGCCAGTTTCCCGATTTCTGCCTTGAGTACAAGGCACATTTCCCAGATGGCGACATTGTTACGGAGTTGCACGACGACGAGCCACCTTGGAAAGTTTTCACGCGTCGGGCGCGTATGGCGGATGGGCCCACAATTCCCTCAACGAATAATTAATTAATTTGTTACCGTATTTGCTTATGACGTTAATTTGTTGGTTTGTTTGCGTGTGTCAATTTAAGTATTTCCGTAGTTCCTATGTTAGAATATTTCCCTTTTATGTTCGCTTCTCGTCACTATAAGAGGACGCGTAAGACTTGTATTGTTTTCATCCTGGAATGAAATTGTGTTTTCCCTCTCCTCCTCTTTAACCCTAACTCTCTCTCTCTCTCTCTTTCTCACCTCCCTCTCCCGCTCTCCCTCACACCGTCCGGAGCCACGTCCTCCCCGGGATCGTACCACGATGTTTGTTCGCTATGTTTTTGTCCTCATTTGTGGAACTAAAGTTTCCTCTTACCTTTTTGTTGCACACAGTGAATGGCTTAGATTGTTTTGCGGTACCTTAAAAAAGCAAATATTAGTTACTTTCTCCACCCACAACGTTCAAGTAGATAATTAGACTGTTTCTAAAATCAATCTGCTATTAGCTCTGGGGCTATGATCTATGTTGGGGTTCCTCCCGGCGTGACCTGTGGGTGTGTGGCCCTGTACCATTGGATTTTGTCCTAGTAGGACGTACCGTAGTGTAGCACGTCTGGTTGAGCTTCTATGGATGGTTGGTTAATATTAGTCTCACATGGTTATCCAACATGAGTTTGATGACCTTATAAGGCTCTGGGACCCTTCTCAAATCACCAAATGGTTTTATGATGGACAAATCTACAAGAGCATGCTGATTTGAGACTAAATTGTCAATAAGTCAAGTACATTCTTTGTTTGTCACTATATTTTATCCTCATTTGCGGAACTTATGTTTCCTCTACCCTTCTGATGTAGGATAAGGCACTGTGTATGAAATAGGCTTAAGGAACTTACATTAGCCAAAGGCTCTGTTTGGCGCGGCGTTTCCAAAGCAGTCTGCTGCTGTTTTTCAATAAGCCGCGCCAAACAAACTGTAGAGAGCCCACGTTTGGAGTCGCCCCCGCTGTGCAGTCGTCAATTTAGGGCGTTCCAGAGTCGTGAAAAATTTTCACGACCCTGGAATCGCGGAATCTGCGCGATTCACATCCAAACAATCGTCCAAGAATTATGAGTTGCGGCCAAACAATCGTCCAAGAATTATCGATTCAAATCCAAACACAACACCAAGCTCATTCGAGGGAACGGGAGCTGCAGAAATGACAAATATTAGGGACTACATTGCAGATCAACTAACGGAGTATCACAGGTATACACCATAATGACTTTTTCATTTATAAACATATATTAAACGATCATTAATTACATGTATTTTTTGGTGTGCAGTTAACGAACGATGATCGAGGGATATGTTTCATCAGCATGGCAGAACACGTTTATGATTTTCATGACTGGAATAATCGTTTTTGAAACAGTTGTTTTTTTCAATTTGGTTAATGGACACTTAGAATGCATTAAATTTAACTGTTTTTAAATGTTATTGTTTACTATGTTTAAGTTCAAAAAAATGAACTGTGCACCGCACAGCTGTTTTGCCAAACAGATTAAACAGCTTCTCTGTTTGAAACAGCTCTGCAAAAGCTGTTCATCCAAACAGTTTCACAGATTCTGGCACCACTCTGCAAAACAGCTGATTATTCCACCACTGCTTCTCACCACTGCTTCTGCAGTCGCTGCAGCTGCGCCAAACAGAGCCAAAGTCTCTTGTGGGTGTAGAGCTCATGAAGCGTTGAGGTCATAAAGAGTCTGTATGGGTGCAAAGATCGTGTGAGGAGCTGATACAACAAAGATGGACCAAATCTCACATCGGAACGAGCAAAAATAATACTGGGCTTAAGTAATAATTTTGAACCTTAAATATTAGAAACGCTTTTTTGGAGTAGTTGTTGAATCAAGTTTGAAAAATTTCATAGTTAAGCGTGGGTCTTACAGAACCCTAGTGGAGTGACAATTGTGGAATGTTGTGAAGGCTTAGGAATGATGTAATGCACATGCAAATGTGTTCCGATGATTAATGGTAATTAGCATGGTCAATTGTGAAAGTTATAGAAATAGTTTTAGGGCATCATTATAGGCTGTGTTATTAAAGGCGCGCCTAAGGCTCCAAGCTCACCGGGCTCAGAGGTTTGCACCTCTGTGCGCCTTATTTGCCGCTTTAGAATATAAAAGGCGCCTGCGTGAGATATTTGCTGTAAATTTTTTTTAAAAAATTAAGAAAAAAATAATGTAAGAACTCAATTTTTTTATTGATTTAGTGTTTGTGAAAGATAATTGTGCGTTGAGACTTTGATATGATGAAAGTGACCACATTGATGCTATTTTTAAAGAGATATAAACGATATTAATGAATAATTAATTAGTAGATTGGATGAAAAATTTGATCGAGAAACTGAAATGATATTTGATGCTGATTATTTAAAATGAATGTGGTTGCGCCTTGCCTTCGTCAGGCGCGCGCTTGCGCCTTGAGCCTTACGCATAGGCTTCAAGACCCATTTGCTCCTTGGTGCGCCTTTCGCCTTTAATAACCAAGGTTATAGGTAGACAACTTGGCAACTTTGGATATACACAAAACATTACTATATGGAAATATATTCTGATGATTAACTGTAATTAGCACGGTCAATTATGAACTTTATAGAAATAGTTTCATGGCATTATTATAGGTAGATCAACTTTGATTATATACAAATCATTACTATATGCAAAGCCGAAAAAAAATTAATATTGTTTTATGCAGACATAATTGCTATATACAAACCAACATAATTTTTTTTTAAGAGTGTGCAGGAAACTAAATCCATATTTGTGAAACACAATTATGTAAACATTACAAAAATGATATCATTTAGGTTAGAAATATCATGAACTCCACAAAATTCTAAGGGAAAAGAGTTTTAAAATCATCCAGTCGATTTTCACTAAGATAAAAGGCCCTGCAAAAATTAAGGAAAATTTAGATATGCATGGAACTTGTTTTGAAAATTAAGTTCTACAAGAATTAATAGATTACCTTTGTTAGTGTATTTGTTTCAAAACAATTCGGCATTAACCTTTCATAATTGTTGATAAGTTGTAATTCAAAGATGAAATCAAATGTTAATATAGTAGAAATATGAAAAGGAAATATAATGGAGCAATCTTATTCTTCCTCATAGGTACAAATTTATAGGAATGACAAAGGACTCACAATCATAACCCACAATGTGTGACTAAATTCACTCATATATAAAGATAATAATACTACTAAACTCAACTCTCCCCCTCAAGCTGGAGGGGAAACCTCCAGCTTGACAACATCAAAGGAAGAGTAAATGTGGTAGGCAAAAGGTGGGACAAGACGGGTGATGGGGGATACTCCCACACACGATACACCCATAGGAAAGAAACCACACACGAATCCACATGACTGCGGGGATTACACCTCACACACGGGTCTACGTGACCGCGAGGATAACACCACACACATGAATCTACGAGACTGCATAGATAACACCACACACACAAATCTACGTGACCTTGGGGATAAGATAGAAAGGAAAAAGGCAACCACCAAAGACCATACCATCTACTAATCATCGAGGAAAAACGTGGGGAGACAAACAACACTCGACATACGCCTAGAGGCCGTACAGGACTAAGGCGAAAAACGGGAAAGATTCGGGTCGCCCTCATCCCAAACACTCCCCCTCACATTGAATACACGTGCATACAAGCATAAAACACACGAAACACTGAGGAATACATAAATAAAACTTCAAAAAAACAGCAAAAACACTCCATCCCCATCATCGAGAGAATCTAGCAGCAGTAACAATATCTCCGGCAGGAACAACAGTGGAGACCAACGACATAAGAGCTCGACCAGAAAAGGGAGCACCGGGAACACCCAACAACTCAACTGAAAGGAGAAGAGGCTCAAAACAGTCACAACAGGGGCTCAACAAAGGAGCCCAAATTCTATGGAGAGGAGTAGGTACAACAACTGGACAAGGAGAGCCATGGAGGTAGCAACAAGACTCGACCACCACCTGGAGCAGCAGCAGGGGCTCGACGAGATAGAACATGCACAGGCGGCTCCCTATGGAAACAGAATCAAGGGAGGGAAGGGCGGCAAAACATTCCCCCTCAGACGGGACCGACGGGATCAACTTCAGGCTTGACGGGAAGCACAAACAACGACGGGATATACGTCGAGAGGCACTGACAGCGGCGACGAGCAAGACGGGGTCAAGGACAATGAGCGATGATGGGACAAGATCGCCGCACGTAGTCGCTGATGATGGCGCATAGCACGTGGTTGGGGATAGCCGATATCGCCTTTAGAATCATACATGGATTCCATCGGCGGGAGCGGGGGAGAGCCGCTCCACGTGAGCACCCGCAACAGCAGTCGACCAGATCGAAAAATAGAGAAGCGGATGGGAGGCAGTTCCCGGGAAAAAAACTTAGGGTTCCCTCTGATACCAAGTGAAAATATGAAAAGGAAACATAATGGTGCAATCTTATTCTTCCTGGGCAAATTTATAGGAATGACAAAGGACTCACAAACATAACCCACAATGTGGGACTAAATTCACTCATATATAAATATAATAATACTACTAAACTCAACTAATATGCCTTCAAACAAGTTTCTTTCTAGTAAACAAAGTAAGCTTATGAAAAAAATTTACTGAATTAATAAAATAGTAGTCATCCAGATTTCAGATTTACTATCTCACTTGTTGTACGATGTTGTTGATTTGAAATTGATAATCGTGATCCATATACATCCTCCCATGTTTTTTTATTGGCTTAATGTACCTTTTCCATGGAGATACACTATGAGGTAGTGGACACCCTTCGTGCGTCACCACATGTATGAAATGATTTCCATCTTTATTACCCAAAACATCAACCTTCGTGTCGGTGGTAGTGGAGAATGTAATAAAAAAGCGAGACTTTGAAATGTTGAAATTTGCACAAAAGCATTCTCATCCTTCGGGCATCACCACATGTTGAAATTTTCTTGCGTTCTCAACAACATTTTTCTCTTCCTCTTTTGTCATACATGATCTTCAAACGAAACATATCATTAATGGTCTGCTAGATGATATACTTTACATCCTCAAGATTCTGACTCATGTTCTTTCATCTGTTACTCTTGTTGACTGGAATCAGTGTCTTGGACACCATCCATTACTTCTTGTTGGGTATTGTATCAACAATGACCCTGATTTGAAGAAGTGTCCCTTGAACTAAGATGAATTGAGATTGTATTTGATGCTGTTTATTTAGTTATGTGATTGCAGGACTATATTGCTAAGTACAACCCAATGTCAGGTTACAGTGGGTCATGAAACACAAGACTATACAATATAATCTTTTATTGTGTAGGCCAATGTGTTGACTCACGTGTAATCTCTCTATTGGGGTGTACTTCTGATTCAAGTACATTGGAAGAATCAAAGAAGGACACGTTGCTGCTTTCAGAAGAACATAATTTTTCTCTAAGTAAAATTCGTCGAGTATAGTAGTGAATACTCGTCGAATTCGTCGAGTATACTCATGAATACTTGTCGAATTCGTCGTGTATACCTACTAGCACTCGTCGAATTCGTCGTATTTACTTAAAGAATAATCTTTGAGTTATTAGAAATCAGTTAAGTAAAAATCGTTGAGTATCGTCATGTATACTCGTCGAATCCGTCGAGTGTATATATCGATACTCCTCGAATATATATGTCGATACACGACGAATTCGTCGCGACTCATTGAATATGCCTTGAGTTCTCGAATTTACTTCTCTGGATTTCTTTAAGTCAAATTCGTCGGATATCACTTTGCCTATGCGCCGAATACGTTGAGAGTATCTGCCGATACTCGTCGAATTCATCGAGTAAGCTAGTCGATATTCGTCGAATTCGTCGAGTATCTCTTCAGGAAAGCGTTGAGTTATCTGTTAAATTTGTCTGGAGTCATCTAAGTTATTTTCGTCGAGTTTCAAAGCAGTTCGACGAGTATACCCGTATATACTCGACGATACTCGACGAATTATACTAAAGGTTTATTTTTTCTGTTTTCAAATTTCCGTCTCGGATCGTCCAAACCGCCATGTACAGTAACTCGCGGATTTCTCGGTATGGAAGGAATCTTCTAACCGTTATAGAAGAGAAGTTCCTATAAATATCTAGGGTGGATTTCGAGAAACCCTAATCATGCATTTCCAAGTTCAAATCGAGAAATTCCAAGAAATGCTCCCGCCGGCCTTCTGTTCATTCTTCACGATACTCTCCGCCGACAAAGACGCGACGCACGATTCGTTTTTCATCAATCGTGTCGACTAGATCCTTGATCTCTGAAGGTTCTCATACTACTCAGATCTAGTTGATCCGTGTGTTCAGATCAAGACCTTAAAGATTTCAGATTCTCTTTCTCCTCAAGATTGTCAAGTTATATATTTAAGAGGAAAGGAAGACTGAAGAATTCAGATCCGAAGAAGATTATTTTTAATCTTTGTTTGTGTAAATCTTTTATACTTTTGTAGGAGGTTTTGCCTCCGAGTTGTGGATCCTTATTTTAGGATCGAGTTGTAGCAGAAGTTGTTCTCCGAGTTGTAGGAGAGGTTGTTCTCCGAGTGGTAGGAGAGTTGTCTCCGAGTTGTAGGAGTTGAGGCTCCGAGGTGTAAGATTATTTTCAATCTAAGATAAAGGTGAAGTAGCCGAATCTAGCCCTTCGTGGTAGATAGGCGAGACGGGACAGTGAACATACCCAACTCGGGGAACCACTATAAATTCTTTGTGTTTCTATGTGCTTATTTTTGTACAAATTTTTATTCTGCTATAAGACACATGACTCACTTATTCACCCCCACTAAGTCATTTAAGTTGACTTCTAGACACTTTCATTTCTCATCCAACGAACTCTTCCTGAAATGTCTTTTTTTTTTCAGTTTTTTTGTTGCGAATCTTGTGTTTATGGGAAACATCATCATTTCTCCTTTCCTGCAAAACACTCATTGACTGATGTACCTTTTTCTCTAGTTTATTTTGATATATGAGGTTCTTATAAAACTCCATGTAATTTTGGTTTTCAATATTTTGTTATTTTATTGATAATCACTCTAGATTAACCTGATTATATTTTATACATGATCGTTTTGAGATTCTTTGCATTTTTCTCTTCTTTTTCTACGAATGTCAAAATATTATATACTGATAATGCCTTTGGTATTGATGCAGCCTTAGTCGCAGTTGTATCTTATTTTATTTCATGCATTTTATTTAGTCTTTTGTTGTGCATGTATTAGCACACATGCATTTTATTTTGCACACTTCTTCCGACTTATTTTGATGATCGTCCATTAAGTTCATGAATAAAAAGATCCGTCAAATTAGAAAATAAGTTAATTAAGACAAACACTCAAATCAATCCATCAAAATTAAGCATATTTTAAAACTGAGCCATATTTAAATTAAAGCCAACTTCTATTTTTAGAATTAATCTAAGTTGGAAAGAGAAATGGAAATCCCTACATTTAATTCTTATTTCAAAATTTACTTTCCTTTTGATTTTTTAATAAAAAAACCTAAAAGTTCTTACCAAAATGATATTAATAAGTCTCCTGTTAAGGTTTATTCTCCTCCTCAAAATCAGATAGCTTGGACAAGATTTGGGAAATAGAGATTTCTTCTTTGCTATCCTGATAGTCCATCCCGTCTCCACACGAAGCCGAACTACAGACGCCAAGTCCGCTTCTCCTCCCTGCTGCCCTAACTCTACCGTCGGAACTCTAACCCGTCGAAGATCACCTCCACAGGTGCCGACAACCCATCCACCCCTCTCCACAGGTGCCGAGACTCACCGGTCCTCTTTGAAGCCTTCCAGAACGACTCCGCCGCCTCCACTAGCCTACGTGGGCTCCGGCGAACAACCCTCCACCACCAAACGACGGGATTGACAATTCCCCTTTCGGATCCAACATTCTAGTTGGATCCTATCTCCACCAATCTTCTGCTGACTCTCGTGTCTTGCCAATTCGCTTCCCATAGCATTCCCGTGCCTCTTCGCTTGCGGTCCCGTGGTATATTTCCAAACCTAGCTCATTTCTGAATAGTCAAATATTATGTTTATTTATTTATTTTGATCCTTAAATTTCAGAGCGTCGCTAGCCTTAATTAACATAGAACCTATTTGTCATTAATTTTCATAAACGCACATTTCTTTTCTCTAATTGTTTGATTGTGGAACGTTATTTCATATTCATTCAACATTTAAATGTCGATCTTTATGCACATATGCGAGCCTGAGATCAAATGCCACTTACGATTATGCTATTTGTCGTTAATTTTCATAAACACATTTCTTTTCTCTAGCTGTTTGATTGTGGAATGTTATTTCAAATTCATTCAACATTTAAATGTCGATCTTTATGCGCATATGCGAGCCCAAGATCAAATGCCACTTATGTTTATGCAAGAAAATCTCTTTTGCGCAACATATTAAAAAAAAACTCGAGTTCATTTATTTAAAATTGAATTTGAGAATCCAGTTTACATTAGGTATCCTTCATCAATCCTCTTGCTCTTATACACCACAATAAAATGATGTTGCAAAAATTAAGAATTGCCACCTCCTTGAGGTAGCTCGCCCCCACATGTTCCAAATGAATGTCCTTCCATATTGGCACCTCACCATTGTAACTACATGTTATCTCATCAATTGTCTTCCCTCCACTATTCTTAACTATACTTCCAAAGTCTCCATCTTGTTTCCCTCCGATCCCTTGTTTCACCTACTCCTCGTGTCTTTGGTTGCATGTGTTAGGTGCATCACCTAGGAGCCTCTACCGAAAAACTCATACCCAAAGTGACAAAATGCATATTTGTTGGTTACTATCCCACCACTCGTCGACTCATGGTCTCTGCGGACGTGACATTAATTGAAGATCAACCTTTCTCTCCCAGCAAGTCTCCTCCAACTCCTCCGCGGCCACAACCCATTCCACCTCCATTGTCATCTTTTCCACTCCCAGTTTCTCCATCTATTTCACCTTCCTTCTCTTCCCCCACTCATATATCATTATCTCTTGGTCTGATTCTGTGTTATCAAGGCACGCACCTAGGCGCGCCTGAGGCGCCGGGCACACTCCCTTGGGCCTCAGCATGGCTTAGGCAGGTGATGTGTCTGAGGTGCGCCTAGGTGCACCTCAGGTGCACCCAAGACCCACTTGGGCGCCTAATTCGTTGAAGTTGAGCGCCCAATTCGCTCAACTTCAGCGAATTGGACGCCCAATTCGTTGGCGCTGATTTTCAACGAATTGAGCCCCAATTCGCTGATTTCTGCAAATTGGGCTCCCAATTTGCTGATTTTCCACCAATTGGGCGCCAAATTCACTGATTTTATTTTTCCCCCATTTTTGCGCCTCACGTGCCTCAGGCGCGCGCCTGCGCCTAGGCTCCTTGGACCCTTTGCGGCTCGGTGCGCCTTGCACCTTTAATAACATGAGAGTCTGATTCCTACTTCCTAGACCCCTCTCTTAAAACAATACATTCATCACCAGGTTCATGCTTTAGCCCCTCCATCTCCAAATGATACTCCTGTGGCCGAGGATCTTCCCATTGCTCTTCTCAAAGGTAAATGGTTATGCACAATTCATCCCTTGCTATATATATTGATTTGCTTCATCTCTTTCTGCAGTTACAGTTCCACGTTCGATTCAAAAAGCCCTACAACACCTTGCGTGATAGGGAGGGGTTAGGGAAGGTACTTCGCGGTGGATACATGATAATTGGAGGGAGAGGGGCACTATCGGTTTACTGGCCAGATGAGTGAGTGTTAGTGATGCGGAGCAGAGACGAGCACGAGCTTTGGGCCCGTTCGGAGCTGATTTGGCGACTTACCATATATGGTGTGTCCGGATCAACGATCGGACTCCGCAAATGTGTTCGGATCCGCGTCGCGAGTCGAGATCATATATTAGTTTTTTTTATAGGTTTATTTTCATGTATTTTAGTGACCTCTCCCACCGGCCAATCATAGTCGTTGATAGGGATGTCCTAGTGTCTTGTTTTATTATAAATAATGGTTTAAGAGGCTGAACCAGGGCATTGCAGGTTTTGGAGAGATTATTCCCGGAACTCCGCGATCACCCCTCGGTGCTGACGTCGTAGAACCCTATGTGACGACTCCTAGGCGCTCAAACTTCCCCCCAAGATACTACCCATCCATTGCCTTCTTCTTCCCGACGACAACACTATTCACGCCGGCACTGTTCATGCTGGCCACTGTACATGCCGACCCTCCACTTCTTCCTTCCCGTGGATCCAGTCCCCTTTAGCCCTAATTTCTTGGATCAATTCAGATCTAGGAATTTTAGTCCCGATACGTTATTTCCACCTTCTGTTCATCACCCCTCCACCTGAATTCGATCCCAAAATATCGAATCTAGTCTCACCCACCCGGATCTCCCTCCTAGTGGTCGGATCTTTCCATTTCCGGCCCGATCTCCCCACTCGCCGCCGAGGATAGCGACAACCACCATTTCTGCGCCGCCGAGTCCATCTTTGATTGCCGATCTACACGTCCGGATCTATAATCTTCAGTGCTTCGGTTCAACCCTCTACTTTGTGAGTTCTCTTGTGGTATTGGTTTATGTGATTTGACATTTTTCATTGGTGAGTTGATATACATCGCTTTGATTTTTACTAGTGGAGAATTGTTTCGATACTGTACTAACTTGCAGGAGAAGTTATTCGCCGCGCGCTTGACCTTGGCCCTCCGAGCGAAGGAACGCCATATTAAATCGCCAAATTGAATGTTTGTTTTGTTATTTAATTATTCGCGTGGCGCTAATATTTTCATTGCTCAAATTTAGTTGTCGCCGTGATCGACGGTTGCATTGCATTTAGATTCGGATTAGTGTGTCACTTCCGCACCTCCACCTAGAGTCATTGGTTTTGGTGCACCCCGTAACCTACCCTACATCAGTTAGGTAGGTTTTGGTGATCATTTGAGCAGTTGAGATGTAAATTTTTTTTTTTGGGGGGGGGGGGACAAAGAGGCTTACTAGTTGGAGGGGAGTTGTGTTATGAGGATTTTGCAGCCTTATGGAGAAGGATCTGGGGCGGGAGACTCTGATTTCAGATCTTGGACAGGGGCTGGACCTGTTTGGAGTGGACGCCAAGGGAAATTCTGGGTTGTTTTTGATTTCCTGCAGCAGTTGGTTAGGCTATGAGGAGTGGCAGAGGATTTGTTTTTGGTGGTGAGGGAATGGTGGTTATGGTTTTCAGGAGGGGCAACAACAATTATGTGGTGGTTCTAGTTATCTATTTGGTAGTTGTTGAGTGGTGGGAGGAGTTTATGGTGGCTGTATGGAGTGGGGATTAGTTATTGTTGGTGGATTGGTAGGGAAAGGCAATTACTTTGGCTTCGGCACCAAGGGTCCACATAATTGGTACTATAGGACCACCGCCAGAGCCTCAAATTCTATGCAATCTCTGAAATGAGCCCCTAGGCACTTATTTATTGGTAAAGTAGTCACTATGCACGGCCTAGATCATCCAAATATAAAGATTACTATTTTACATGAAATACAATCACAAGAATAATAAAAATACAAAAAAAACGGCCTAGATCTCCAATTTTCCTAACCGTTTGTTGCATAAATTGAGTTCCTTAGACTGTTTCTGAGTACCTTAATAAAGTAAATATTATTATTTTTTCCACCCCAACATTTAAGCAGATAGCCACACAGGGCTTGAACTTCCATAAAGACCATGCCACATGACAACTACATTTCTAATCTCTTGTTATGCCAACTATTTCTTTTATTGGGATTTATTATCAAGGGCCTATAATGAAATTGTTGTTTTTTAATTTCAGTCTAGGTTGAGAGAAGTAACTTCACTTGACAAGCACGTACTTCTAAAGAAACTCAGGGATATATTGGAAATATTAAGGGAACATGTAGTTGGACGAAACAAGGATGATGTGGACGAGGCTATTTCTATGGTTTGTATTGATTTGACCTTGTCATTAATTTCATGATTTCTCTGTATTTTTGAGCTCTCAACTGAAGTTACATTTATAATCTTTGTGGGTTTAATATGTATATTTTCCTGGTACAGTAATCTTTGTTGCCCCACATTGCTAAGTTTATATCACCTGATTCAACCTAGCTTTTGTGTTATTTTTGTTGATTAATCATGCTATTATGATGAAAACCAATTTTTAGTTGTGAAGTGTCAGTCTTTCACCTCCAGTGTGTGTTGCTGAACCATTAATATAACCCAAAATCATTTTTCTCACTCCATGTGATTCTAATGGATGTGATTTTGCGATTATACTTTGTAATTTCCGAAGGCATGCGACTATTTGCTGAACCATCAAACTACTCTAAAGAATATATAGTTTTCTGTCAATTGATTCATACTGCTGTAATTGTGCACTTAAATTCTGTAATTTCCAAAAGCATCAAATAATTTTTTGATTTTCTTCTATTCTTAACCCGTAAGAAAGCTGTTAGACTAATGGGGGTGATTTTTTTAATGGTTGATGTTGTTAGATACTGTATATGGTAGATCTAGCTTAGACTCACCTCGGGTGTTGGGATCACTCTCTCATGTATAAATATATGTAAACACCTTTGTTGATATTGATTAACAGATTCACTTGTCCTATCATGGTATCAGAGGAGTAGGTTTTTTTTTCCGTGCGCTTCTCTCGTTCCAGCCACTTTGTGCATAGTGCCAAAGGTTAGGTCTGTTTCCAATCTTCCCCTGCCCATACCCCCAATGATTGAGGACTATATGGGTTCTGTTGTTGTTGTTGCTTCTCTCGTTCTAGCCGTTGCTCGATCCCACGTGTTCGCCTCCCGATCCTGTGCCTCTTTCCGATCTCTGCTCGCCGCGTCTCCTTCCGGTTTTTGCTTGCCGCGTTTCGCTCAATCCCGATCCGGTGCCTCTTACTCTTCTCCGCACGCCGCATGCCGCACGTCGCGCCTCCTTCTCCGCAAGCTGCTTGTCGCGCCTCGCTGAATCCCAATCGGGCTCCCCTTCTCCGCCGCAGGAGAGGAAGTCCGCGTCAGTTGTTCGCTCAGATCCAGATCTGCTGCTCTTCTCCTTGCAACTCGCCTTCCTCTTCTCGCGCTTCCTCCTCTGCTGCCTCCCGCAGCCCGTCTCATACTGCCAGCCTCTTCTGCTGCCTTCTGCAGCCCGTCTACAACCGTCGGTCTCCTTCGTGTCCCCTCTCGAGTGCACCCTGCAACCACTGGACCTCCTCCACTACCTCTTGTCGCCGCCAGACCTCCTTCTCCGGCTTTCTCCACTGTCACCTGCAGCCGCCGGACCTCGTCGCTCTCCTCCGTCTAATCTCACGTGCTCTGTTGACCTATGTGTCTTCTCCGTCCTCTATTGGTTTGATGGTGTCGTCTCACATCTCCTCTGCTGCTCAGTCCGACAGTCCTCGTCGCCTGCCTGTCCGCTGTCACTACTGTCAATGTCGTGGTCATGTTAAATATGAGTGCAACAAGCTTTAGAGGGCTCAGCAGTCTGGTCAACAACGTGATCTCGGTGCCCCTTACGCTCATTTTTTGGTTCCGGCGCAGTCTCTCTTTGTATCTGAGTTTGCTCAGCTGATTGCCCAACAAATATCCCAGGGATCACTGCCTCCCTCATCTGTATCTGTACTTCCACCGGATGCTTTTGACGCATCTGCCTCTTTGTCGGCCGCCTCTGCCCCTACAGGTATCTCTCCCTCCGATTGGTTGCTTGACTCTGGAGCCTTCTTTCACATGACCTATGATGCCACCTAGCTCTTGCCATGTCAGCTCGTCTCTTCTGACCTTCACATCATGGTAGTAGATGACACTACTCTCCGCATCAACAGCTGTGACATTCATACCAACCATTTTCATGTTCCCGATGTTGCCTACATACCCAAGTTATCATGAACCTTATATCCGCCAGCCAACTTACATCCCACAGTTGTCTCGTTACTTTTGATGAGTTTGCATGTCGTATGCCGGATCGTCTGACAGGGACACTCCTTGGGGCTGATCGTCGTCGTAGCTCGGTGTATGCCCTTGATCGTCTCCATCTTCTATCCACACCCTCGTCACCGACAGCTTCTACCCTTTGTCTTCTTTCGACGGGCTTCTCTCAGTGACATCATAGTCTTGGTCATCCCAGTGGTTTGCGTCTTGCGTCTCTCATCAGTCATGACTTCCTTGGTCATGTTTCTGTTGATCGGTCCCACTCTTGTACGGGTTGTAAGATTGGTAAACTACAACTCCCATATTCGTCTAGCGAGTATAGGTCTCAGCGTCCTTTTGACTTAGTCCATTCTGATGTTTGAGGTCCTGCACCTTTTTCATCTAAGGACGAACATCCGTATTATGTTCTATTTGTTGATGATTATTTTCGTTATTGTTGGATTTTATGCATTATCGTTTTGACTTTTTACAGCTTTATGTTACCTTCTCTGCTATGGTATGTACCCAGTTTTCTGCTTCCATACGTACTTTTCATTCTGACTCAGGGGGAGGGGGGTATCTCTCTCATGCTTTTCGTGATTTGCTAGCTGCCCACGACACTCCCTCAACTTGCCTGCCCCGGTGCTAACGCTCAGAATGACACCGTTGAAAGGAAACATCGCCACATTATAGAGACCGCCCGTACCCTCATATGCTCACACGTTACTCCTCATTTTTGGACGAAGGCTGTTTCCACTACTGTCTATCTTATTAACCTACAACCTTCCATATTCCTTCAGGGTCAGTGTCCTGGTGCGTGTCTGTGCTCTCGACCCCCCGTTACACTATCTTCATGTTTTTGGCTGTCAGTGCTATGTTTTATTCCCTCCACGTGAGCGTACCAAGCTCTCTGTTCAGTCTATTCCCTGTGTCTTTCTTGGATACAGTCCCGAGCATAAGGGCTATCACTATTATGACCCTGTTGCACTTCGACTTCGCATTTCACTTGATGTCACCTTTGACGAGTCTCACCCCTCGTCCTCGCACTCATCTGTTACTCCCTCTAATGTGCAGTTTCTCACCCTTCCCATCTCACTGCCTTATGTCTCCTCTCCTCCGGTATGCCCCCTTCTCTTCCCTTGCGTCCGACCTCTCCAGTCTCACCACCTCCTACCTCTCCAGCCTCACCACCTCCTACCTCTCTAGTCTCACCACCTCCGACCTCTCCAGTCTCACTTCCTCATTCGTCCCCTTCGCCACCAACTTCCTCCTCTGACGAGCTCGTCGCCCTCCTTCCATATCACTGCAAACGTCACCCCCTTCTATTCCCTCTCCTTCAGTGCCCCTAGACTTAGTGTCTGCCTCCTCCAGCGAGTGTCCTGTGGATGATCCATCTGTGCGTCACAACCCACCTCATGAGAGACGTCCTCCCGATCGCCTTAGCTTTGCTACACTACCACTGGACCTACCTGCCCTTCCTACTACTGCCTATAGTACTCCAGAGCCGACTTTCTACCGTGAGGCTGCTCAGATACCTGAGTGGTAGTTGGAGGCGCTTGAGCACACTTGTACATGAGACCATGTTCCTTTTCCACCTGGTGCTGTTCCTATCACTTGCAAGTGGGTCTTCAAGGTCAAAACTCGCTCCGATAGTTCTGTGGAGAGGTACAAAGCTCAACTAGTTTCTCGTGATTTTCAGCAGGAGCAGAGGAGAGACTATGACAAGACCTTTGATACAGTCGCCCATATTGTAACATCCCCCCAAAAAAATTTACGTCGTGTTAATTTAAATTTCAGGGCCTGATCGCGAGCAAGATTTATCAAGCCGATGACTTATGGAGGTAACAGTCCCTTTTAATAAATTCTTTTATACGTGAAAAATCAGTTGATGAAATATTAGTTTATAATAATTAGTTTGTGGGTTTAATATGTATATTTTCCTGGTATAGTAATCTTTGTTGCCCCACATTGCTAGGTTTATATCAACTGATTCAACCTAGCTTTTGTGTTATGTTTGTTGATTAATCATGCTATCATGATGAAAACCAACTTTTAGTTGTGAAGTGTCAGTCTTTCACCTCCAGTTTGCCAAAATCATTTTTCTCACTCCATGTGATTCTAATGGATGTGATTTTGCGATTATACTTTGTAATTTCCGAAGGCATGCGACTATTTGCTGAACCATCAAACTACTCTAAAGAATATATATTTTTCTGTCAATTGATTCATACTTCTGTAATTGTGCACTTAAATTCTGTAATTTCCAAAAGCATCAAATAATTTTTTGATTTTCTTCTATTCTTAACCCGTAAGAAAGCTGTTAGACTAATGGGGGTGATATTTTTAATGGTTGATGTTGTTAGATACTGTATATGGTAGATCTAGCTTAGACTCACCTCGGGTGTTGGGATCACTCTCTCATGTATATATATATGTAAACACCTTTGTTGATATTGATTAACAGATTCACTTTTCCTATCATGGTATCAGAGGAGTAGGTTTTTTTTTCCGTGCGCTTCTCTCGTTCCAGCCACTTTGTGCATAGTGCCAAAGGTTAGGTATGTTTCCAATCTTCCCCCGCCCATACCCCCAATGATTGGGGACTATATGGGTTCTGTTGTTGTTGTTGTTGCTTCTCTCGTTCTAGCCTTTGCTCGATCCCACAACGTGTTCGCCTCCCGATCCTGTGCCTCTTTCCGATCTCTGCTCGCCGCGTCTCCTTCCGGTTTTTTGCTTGCCGCGTTTCGCTCAATCCTGATCCGGTGCCTCTTACTCTTCTCCGCACGCCGCACGCCGCGCCTCCTTCTCTGCAAGCTGCTTGCCAGGCCTCGCTGAATCCCGATCGTGCTCCCTTCTTCTCCGCCGCAGGAGAGGAAGTCCGCGTCAGTTGTTCGCTCAGATCCAGATCTGCTGCTCTTCTCCTTGCAGCTCGCCTTCCTCTTTTCGCCTCTGATTCCTCCCGCAGCCCGTCTCATACTGCCAGCCTCTTCTACTGCCTTCTGCAGCCCGTCTACAACCGTCGGTCTCCTTCGTGTCCCCTCTCGAGTGCACCCTGCAACCGCTGGACCTCCTCCACTACCTCTTGTCGCCGCCAGACCTCCTTCTCCGGCTTTCTCCGCTGCCACCTGCAGCCGCCGGACCTCGTCGCTCTCCTCCGTCCAATCTCACGTGCTCTCTTGACCCAGGTGTCTTCTCCGTCCTCTATTGGTTTGATGGTGTCGTCTCACATCTCCTCTACTGCTCAGTCCGACGCTCCTCGTCGCCTGCCTGTCCGCTGTCACTACTGTCAATGTCTTGGTCATGTTAAATATGAGTGCCACAAGCTTTAAAGGGCTCAACAGTCTGGTCAACAACGTGCTCCCGGTGCCCCTTACGCTCATTTTTCGGCTCCGGCGCAGTCTCTCTTTGTATCTGAGCTTGCTCAGCTGATTGCCCAACAAATATCCCAGGGATCACTGCCTCCCTCCTCTGTATCTGTACTTCCACCGGATGCTTTTGACGCATCTGCCTCTTTTTCGGCTGCCTCTGCCCCTACAGGTATCTCTCCCTCCGATTGGTTGCTTGACTCTGGAGCCTTCTTTCACATGACCTATGATGCCACCTAGCTCTTGCCCTGTCAGCTCGTCTCTTCTGACCTTCACATCATGGTAGTAGATGACACTACTCTCCCCATCAACAGCTGTGACCTTCATACCAACCCCGATGTTCCCTACATACCCAAGTTATCCATGAACCTTATATCCGCCAGCCAACTTACATCCCACAGTTGTCTCGTTACTTTTGATGAGTTTGCGTGTCGTATGCAGGATCGTCTGACAGGGACACTCCTTGGGGATGATCGTCATCGTAGCTGGGTGTATGCCCTTGATCGTCTCCATCTTCTATCCACACCCTCGTCACCGGCAACTTCTACCCTTTGTCTTCTTTCGACGGGCTTCTCTCAGTGACATCATAGTTTTGGTAATCCCAGTGGTTTGCGTCTTGCGTCTCTCATCAGTCATGACTTCCTTGGTCATGTTTCTGTTGATCGGTCCCACTCTTATACGGGTTGTAAGATTGGTAAACTACAACTCCCATATTCGTCTAGCGAGTATAGGTCTCAGCATCATTTTGACTTAGTACATTCTGATGTATGAGGTCCTGCACCTTTTACATCTAAGGACGAACATCAGTATTATGTTCTATTTGTTGATAATTATTTTCGTTATTGTTGAGTTTTATGCATTATCGTTTTGACTTTTTACAGCTTTATGTTACCTTCTCTGCTATGGTATGTACCCAGTTTTCTGCTTCCATACGTACTTTTCATTCTGACTCAGGGGGAGGGGGAGTATCTCTCTCATGCTTTTCGTGATTTGCTAGCTGCCCACGACACTCCCTCAACTTGCCTGCCCCGGTGCTAACGCTCAGAATGACACCGTTGAAAGGAAACATCGCCACATTATAGAGACCGCCCATACCCTCATTTGCTTACACGTTACTCCTCATTTTTGGACTAAGGCTGTTTCCACTACTGTCTACCTTATTAACCTACAACCTTCTATATTCCTTCAGGGTCAGTGTCCTGGTGCGTGTCTGTGCTCTCGACCCCCCGTTACACTATCTTCATGTTTTTGGCTGTCAGTGCTATGTTTTAGTCCCTCCACGTGAGCGTACCAAGCTCTCTGTTCAGCCTGTTCCCTGTGTCTTTCTTGGATACAGTCCCGAGCATAAGGGCTATCACTATTATGACCCTGTTGCACTTCGACTTCGCATTTCACTTGATGTCACCTTTGACGAGTCTCACCCTTTTTTTGTGTCCTCTGACCCCTCGTCCTCACACTCATCTGTTACTCCCTCTAATGTGCAGTTTCTCACCCTTCCCATCTCACTGCCTTATGTCTCCTCTCCTCCGGTAGGCCCCCTTCTCTTCCCTTGCGTCCGACCTCTCCAGTCTCACCACCTCCTACCTCTCCAGCCTCACCACCTCCTACCTCTCTAGTCTCACCACCTCCGACCTCTCCAGTCTCACTTCCTCATTCCTCCCCTTCGCCAACAACTTCCTCCTCTGACGAGCTCGTCGCCCTCCTTCCATATCACTGCACTCGTCACCCCCTTCTATTCCCTCTCCTCCAGTGCCCCTAGACTTAGTGTCTGCCTCCTCCAGCGAGTGTCCTGTGGATGATCCATCTGTGCGTCACAACCCACCTCATGAGAGACGTCCTCCCGATCGCCTTAGCCTTGCTACACTACCACTGGACCTACCTGCCCTTCCTACTACTGCCTATAGTACTCCAGAGCCGACTTTCTACCGTGAGGCTGCTCAGATACCTGAGTGGTAGTTGGAGGCGCTTGAGCACACTTGTATATGAGACCATGTTCCTTTTCCACCTGGTGTTGTTCCTATCACTTGCAAGTGGGTCTTCAAGGTCAAGACTCGCTCCGATAGTTCTGTGGAGAGGTACAAAGCTCAACTAGTTGCTCGTGATTTTCAGCAGGAGCAGAGGAGAGACTATGACAAGACCTTTGCTACAGTCGCACATATTTTAACATCCCCCAAAAAAATTTACGTCGTGTTAATTTAAATTTCAGGGCCCGATCGCGAGCAAGATTTATCAAGCCGATGACTTATGGAGGTAACAGTCCCTTTTAATAAATTCTTTTATACGTGAAAAATCAGTTGATGAAATATTAGTTTATAATTGTTAATGATCCATATTGGTCGCGACGATTTTGTTTTTCACGCGTGTTTGCATCACAAAATATCAAACCTCATGGCCCTAAGGTAAATTAGTAATATTAATAATAAATAAAACCAATGCCCCTCTTAGCCGGTTTACGGTTATGATAACTGCAAGGAACCGCTCCGATTTATTAGTCGCACCCCCCTCTTATCGCGTAAAAAGCAAACCCCACTTTCCCGAGTGTCGAACTGTCGCGCCCCTTTATTCTCTCGCAGACGCTGCTCACAAACTTCTCCCCTCTTCAATACTTCCGCCGTTTGTGCAAGTGTTTCCTCCGCTCCAGTCGCCGACTTCAGGGGGCTCGGACGATCTTCATCCCTCTCCAGCAGCCCCCGGCAGTTCTCTCCTTTCCAAGCGCCGTAGGAGATTCCGCTTCAACCCTAGTCGACGAGAAGGGTTTCTGAAGCACCGTTTTTGGTTCCGGTGAGTGTCGTTACTCTTTCTTTCCATTTCTTATGTGGAAATCGTCTTGATAGATGCCCAACATTGATTACTTTCGGCTCCACTCGCACTAAATCTAGGAATTAGAGATCTCGGTCTTCCCAATTCGAAATCAGCCGTCTTTTTTGGATCTAACTACTGTTAGATAGATCGAGGTAACACTCAGTTTGTGTTGTTCATAATTTCTTCAAGTCGGTTTCTGTCATATTTTGAGTAATTCCTACCGAAATCCTAAAAGTGGAAAATGTTTAAGTTTGGATTTCCGTTTGGAATTCAGATTTTTGTAATTGTTGGAGCTAAGAATTTGAGAAGCTTCACATTTTACTTCGATTCGAGGTGAGATTTTTGTCTCCGAATTTCTTTTCAGTTGTTTTGATTACAGACAACGAATTTTACCCTCTTGGGAATTGCGTCTAATTCTAAGAGTTGTATGAATTTTATTTTAAGGATTTTCCAGCATTCAAAAAGTGTATATTTCACCTCTAATTGGAGAAGTTCGTAGTGGTCAGACCTTTTGGAAGGAGAATCATATCACCTCACCGCGTTTATGAGTGTCAAAACACCGCTGAGAAGAAATTTGACTATTTTTAGTTAAACATATATCATATGATTTTAATTCATGATTTAATTATGTTAGTATACTCAATTGAAAGATACAAGTTCCTACGATCAAATCAGACCGTCAACAAAGAAATAAGTTAACATGATAGAGAATTAGTTATTATTCAGCCAAAAATCTTGAATCAGATGGTAAGAAAATTATCATAGTGGGGTATGGAATCAAATACTAAATAATGGTAATCCATGTACTTAACTAAAACATTACCCCATGAGTTTCTCATCGAAGAAAATGGCGAAAGAGGTTCTCCCTTATATTTTTGGTGGAGGCACACCACCGTATTCACAGGGCCTATAACCCAACATACGAGTTTCAGACTTAGGGTCAAAGATCCTTGTTCCCAGATATGGAACTTCTCAGATAGGAGTATGTGTTTCCTCTCGAGGGACATTCAGTTCAGGGCACCACCAGGTTTGCCACTTAGACTACAGTTTTCAACATGTGCACAATCGCCACTAATAATAAAATTCAATAAGTCAGTAATAAAACTTGCTGAATCTTACAACAGACACATACCTAAAATTCCAGAAATCAATGACCTTTACAATTAAGAGAAGTGCGTCAGAAGACATAGTAGGTCGATTTTATGCCTAGATCATGAACCCAAATAGTAAGATTTATAGTAAATAATTTTGCATATTTTAAATACAAGTAATGTTTATTTATTTTTATTGTTGCTGGGAGTAGTTTTTCTTACTTTTCAGCGGACCTGATCCAGTTGGAATTTGTTTTTACATGAGGCTCAGGTCAGGGGATTCACTTACGATAAGCGATGTCGTCAGTTTCTTTCAGTTGTACCACTCTGTTATTGTACTTTATTTTACTTGTAGATATTTTGTATTTGTTGTACTCCATTCATGTTCTTGATGTAACAGTTTATTTCTGATTGATAGTATTTCTGTTTCATAATGTATTTTCTGTTCTAGTTGGCTCTGTGAATTCAGCATTTGAGGTACACTTTTACCCATTAAATTTTCTTTCTCTACTTCCACTGTAAGTTTTATTTTAGCACCTTTATTTTTGTCTTTTTATATCAGTTTTTATACCGTTACTTAGTTTACTTCTTATTACGGGCTTGAACAGACTGCTGATTTGTCGTTAAACTAGGTTGATGTGTTTCAATTGATATCAGAGCTAAGTTTAGGACCCTGGATGCAAAAAATTCACAGAGCCATAGGATTGTGTCAAAATCATTACATCGTCAGTAAAGTCATCAATTTTGTCCAACTCTTAATTATGCGGGTGTATGAAATACCTTCAGTAACAGATTTTACAGATAAGTTATTCATAGTAATAATTTCTTTTTCTATGTCCTATAGGCAGCTCGAGACAGTGAAGCAGACGAACCATCACATCGGAACCCTGCTTCTGAAATAGCCATGAGTGACGTTAATGCGCCAGCGGTACCAAAACCTATTGATTTGGCAACCCAAATTGCCAAGGTAGTAGCCGTAGCCTTATTGAAGTTTCAAAAAGGATAACATGCAGGGATCCAAACACCAGTTCCAGGCACCTCCAGCTATGGAGGTCGGGTTGGACCGATACTTAAGGGGTTGTAGAGACCACCCCTCCAACTTCAGTGGAGAAGGAACCCCTACGGAAGCAGATGATTGGATAATTAATATTAGAGATTTGCTGAACGTTATGCAGTGCCCCAAGAATAAAAAGATGCCACTACCAGCTTTCTCCTTCATGGTGAGGCTAAAATTTGGTGAACCAAGCACCTAGGGGACGATTCTGCTGGTAAGAAATCAAGTTTAATTTTTTCTTCACATTCGAATTTAATATCTATCTAGTGTGATGTCGTTGCGACATCTATCTCTATCAGGACGTTCAACAGGTATGTTTACATACCCGAGACGACTTCTCTAGGGCACTCACGAACTGGTATGTGCCCCCTTCATCACTCCGAAGTCTTCAAGAGAAGTACCTCAACCTCTTTTAAGGGGATAAGTCTGTTACGGAGTATGAACGAGAACTCACTCCTTACCTATCTCGCTATGTGGGCGTTATGCAAGGAGATGAGGTCGATAAGTGCAACTGGTTTGTTGATGTCCCGCGTGACTCTTTGAGACAGCCGTTGATGATTATGATCAACGTTGACTACAGAAGGCCCTAGGATGCAAAGGCACAGTAATTTTCGCTCCAAGCAGCCCTAGGATGCGCCGCGACAACATCAGAATAGGATCGACCATGAAAATAACTGGAATAAGAAGCAGAGGTCTGGTGAGAAGAAGGGGAATCAACTCGAGGCCAAGAGTAGGGACTATCCCCTCTGGCTTAAGTGCAATCGTCATCATTATGGAGAATGTTTGGCTGCTTCAGGTGTCTGTTATAAGTGTCAGAGAGTAGGACACATTGCGCGAAATTGTCTAGGATCTGCAGGTAATTAGATAAATTGACCGTATGGTTGGCGTCTTTCTTCTAACCAGGAACTTTCTTTGTAAGTTTAACACTATTATCGTAATATGTTTTTCAGTCGAGGTTCGAGCATGATGGTTCGAGTGAGATCGATAAAGAGAAGATAGTGATGTTCGTTGACCCAAAACCAGCTCCTGGATGTGGTCTGATTCAGCCTAAAGCCTATGATCTTGGTCAGCAGGCGGCCAAGTATCAGGAGGATGTAGTAACAAGTTTAGAATTTTATTTATTTAAAATATTGTCTTTCCACTTAACTAAAATAATATAAGTTTGCATTTAGGTATCCTCATAGTTCATAACATACTATCTAAGGTCTTCTTTGATACGGGTGCATCACACTCGTTCATAGCGGAATCTTTTGCATGTAAGCTTGACCTTGAGATCACCACCGACCCGACTCCGTTAGATGTCATGATGCCTAACGGTTTAGTGATGCAGAACAACTGTAACTGTAGGATGCTAGTATTATTTGGAGAATCAGAATTCATAGTCGAGACGTCCCTCTTACCTATTGCTGAATTTGATCTGATTTTGGGCATGAATTAACTGACTGATGTGAATGACAAAATAGATTGCAGAATTAAGGAAGTTCAGATAAAAGGACCTGATCAGTCTCTCAGTACCTTTCGGGGTTTGAAGGGAGTTTCCAAGTTGATAATTTCTTCAGTTAAAGTTATGAGACATGTCGGTAAAGGTTATCCCTCCTTTTTAGTGTTGCTGCATGCAGAAGACAAAGTCATCTTGCAAGAGGTACTGGTGGTCTGTGAGTTCTCTGATGTATTTCCCGAGGAGTTAGCTGGTGCCCCTCCCTCCAGAGAGATTAACTTCCAGATTGATCTTGTTCCTGGATCTACACAAGTAGCCAAGACTCCTTATCGCATGACTCCCAAAGAGTTGGCCGAATTAAAGATCCAGTTATAGGAGTTGCTAGATTTGGGATTCATCAAACCCAGTTCGTCATCGTGGAGAGTACCGGTCCTTTTTGTAAAGAAAATGACGGCAGTTTGAGGTTGTGTATTGACTACCACGAGTTTAATAAACTTACCATTAAGAATAAGTATTCTTTTCTAAGGATAGATGACTTGTTTGATCAACTCTAGGGGTCTTGCATATACTCCAAGTTAGATCTGAGGTCGGGATACCATCAGTTAAAGATTTGAGATAGGATATTCATAAGACAACGTTTAGTACCATATATAGACACTTCGAGTTTGTGGTCATGCAGTTTGGTTCGACTAATGCTCCATCTGCATTTATGGATCTGATGGACAGAATATTCAGAGAGTTCTTGGATCGATTCGTTATTGTCTTTATTGACGATATCCTTGCATATTCTAAGATCAAGAAGGAGCATGTCGCACACCTCAGGACAGTCTAGAGCACTTTTAGGCAGAACTAGTTATATGCAAAATTTTCTAAGTGCGAGTTCTGGCTCTTGGGGGTGACATTTTTGGGTCACGTGGTTAGTAGAGATGGACTTGCAGTTGACCCAAAAAATTGAGGCGATCAAGACTTGGCCAATGCCGAAGGCAGTTACCTAGGTCCGTAATTTTCTGGGTTTGGCAGGCTACTACAAAAGATTTATTAAAGATTTTTCAAAGATAGCCGTTCCATTGACTTCGCTTTCTAGGAAAGGAAACACTTTTAGTTGGACCATAAAGTGCGAGTCTGCATTTGAGGAGTTGAAGACCAAGTTGGCAGGAACACCAGTACTATGTCTACCTTCAGGCATGAATGGATTCCAGATTTACAGTGATGCTTCAGGTCAGGGTATGTAATGTGTTCTCATGCATCATGAAAAAGTTATAGCTTTAGCGTCAAGGCAACTGAAGAACCATGCGAGGAATTATCCTGTGTATGACTTGGAGCTAGCAGCTATCATCCACGCATTGAAGATCTGGAGACATTACCTCTATGGTGTTCAGTGTGAGATCTTCACAGACCACAAGAGCCTCAAGTATATCTTTGATCAGCAGGAGCTCAACTTGAGACATCGTAGGTGGATTGAGTTTTTGGCAGATTATGATGTGGCTATTCTATACCATTCGGGAAAAGTTAATGTAGTAGTAGATGCTCTTAATAGAAGGAGTGTTAGTTTTTTGCTCATCACCCAACAGGAAGAATTGACCCGAGCCTTGGAAAGGCTAGAGATCAGTATTGTACCCCGTACTAGTTTTAACCCTACCAGTTTGGGTTGGATTGAGATTAAGTGCAACATTAAGGAAAAGTTTCGTGATGCCTTGGCCTTATATCCAAAAATGGCATAGATTATGAATTTGACTTAGGCAGGTCAAAGAGATGACTTCACGATATGTGATGGGTTGCTGTTGCTTAAGGCCAGAGCGTGCATTCCTGATGTCAGTCACTTTCGTAAGGACATTTTAGCTGAGGTTCATAATTCCAAGTATTCTATTCATCCAGGCAACACTAAGATGTATGCGGATCTCAAGAGGTCAGTGTGGTGGCCAGGGATCAAGGGTGATGTCACAGACTATGTAGGGAAGTGTGAGACTTGCAAGTTGATTAAAAAGGAGTGTCAGAGGCCTGGAGGCAAGCTGCAGCCTCTCCTTATTCCTGAGTGGAACTTTGAAGACATCTCTATGGATTTTGTGCATTGCCTCCCTAGATCCCAGAGTGAGAATGACTCGATTTGGGTGATCGTAGATCGATTGTCCAAATTTTCACATTTCATTCCTAACAAGAGGACATATCAGGATCCAAGGTTGACCCAGTTGTATGTGGATGAGATAGTCCGACTTCTTGATGTACCGAAATCTATAGTGCCAGATAGAGATGACAAATTTATCGCCAGGGATTGGAGGTATGTTCAGGAGTGTCTGGGTACTTTGTTGAAGTTTAGCACAACATTCCATCCCCAGATTGATGGAAAGACAGAGCGTACAAATAGAATCTTGGAGGACATGCTCCGAATGTGTATTTTTGATTTTGGCGGCAAATGAGAGAAGTATGTCACTTTAGTAGAATTTTCCAATAATAATAGTTTTCAGGCGAGCATCGACATGACACCATTCAAGACTTTGTATGACAGATGTTGTCAGACATCCTTATGTTGGGCGTAAAGTGAAGAGAGAGCTTACAACAAGGAATCATGGATAAATAAGACCACAACCTGTATCAGACAAATCCAGAAGCGTATGAAGATAACACAAGATAGACAAGCAAAGTACTACGATCAACGACACAGAGCAGTAGAATTCAAGGTTGGAGATTACGTTTATCCGAAGATTAGATCAGTCAAGGGAGTCTCTAGAATAAAACGGATGAAGAATTTGAGTCCCAGATTTGTTGGTCCATTCGAAGTACTAGAGCGAATAGGTGAGGTTGCATACAGGTTGGCCTTACCCGAGGATATGAGTGGATTACATGACGTATTTCATGTCTCTTATCTGAAAAGAGCAGTCATAGATCCTAATCAGGTGATCAGTACTAAAGATGCACCGTTTAAGTCGAATCTGAGTATCAGTATTTTGCCAGTTAGGATTGTGGATTTGAGGATTCAGAAGCTCAGAAATAGAAAGATTCGTTTGGTTAAGGTCTTTTGGATGAATTATGGTCGACTAGAGTATACTTGGGAAAAAGAATATGAACTCCGGAGTATTGAAGATTTCGCCTTCCTTTTTGACTCAGGTATGATTGTAATTTTCGAGGACAAAAAATTTATTAGGTGGGAATATTTGTAACATATAAATTTTTTTTACACCGCGTTTATTTAAATTTCAGGGACCGATCGCGATCAAGATTAATCAAGCCGACGACTTATTGAGGTAATAATCCCTTTTAATAAATTCTTTTATACGTGAAAAATCAGTTGATGAAATGTCGGCATATAATTGTTAATGATCCACAGTGGGCGCGACAATTTATTTTTTTCGCGCTAGTTTGCATCTCAAAATTTCAACCCTCATAGCCTGTTACGCCGCCACTACGCTTCTCGGGACGACAGTATATCCGTAGGCGCTAGGAGTCGACAAGGGAGGGTTCAGCCCCCACTCAGTGAACCGGCCGGCCGGGGCTGAACCAACGGGTTCAACCCTTTTGGAGGGGCCGGCCGACCCTTCCTTTGCCCGGGTATTTATACTCGGGCTATTCTCTTGGGAGCATCATGCAAGATTATTTCAAGGTATCTCTCTTCCCTCTCCCCCTAAAACCCTAATTCTCTAGTTTCTTCCCTAGATCTCTCTCCCTCTTCTTCTTCCTATCATTTGGTATCAGAGGCACTTTTCTCCACCATGGTGACGACACGCACGCAAGAGGAAATCGGCCGCTTGGAAACCCTAGAAGAAAATCTGATGAGGTTGACGGATTCATTGGCCGCCATCGAGGAAAACGTAAAAACATCTACGCAACGGCTAGAAGAGCGGATCGACACACGAATGGAGGAGATCATGACGTTGTTAACGCAAAATCTGAAGGGTAAGGCCGTGACGGAAGAGGATCCGGGCGGATCTACCGCCGCACGAGCTGATCCGCACCAGATCGGCTCAAACGGAGTCCCGATCGGGAAAAGCAGAGGCGCGGGGTTCGTCGCGGGCTCGGGATCGACCCAGAACAGCGAGTTCGGCGCGGGGGGCTCCAGCACAGGCGGGACGACATCCGGAGGGGTCGGCGCAGGCGGCTTGGGCTCCAGAGGGGTCGGCGCAGGCGGAAACGGACCGAGCGGGTTCGGCACGGGCAATGGTGGCTCCGGCGGGGGTGGTGCAGCAGGCTGGGGTCCCGACGGGTTCAGTCTCGTTGGTTTCGGCACCGTAGGGAGCAACTCGAGTGGTTTCGGCCCTAGGGGCGGCGGTTGGCCGTTTCCCCAATATGGCGCGGGGGAGGGCCTGTTACCCCCTCCGGCAAGAGGCGGCATGCAGTGGGGGGGGGGAGCCCCAGCGCGAGGCCGTTTCGTCAAGGGGTCCCCGACATGCCTTTTGAACCCGGGGAACCAAGAAGACCGGCGGAGTATGGACAGGAGGCAGGGTGGCGTGGACAAGCCGGACACCGGCCGTACATGCCGCCAAAATTGACGCGGATGAATTTTCACAAGTTCAATGGCGGAGATGCCCTGGAGTGGCTGCAGAAGGTGGAACTGTTTTTCAACTACCAGGAGATTCCCGAGGGGCAATGGGTGCAGTTAGACTCTTTTCATTTAGAGGATGATGCTTTCCAATGGGTGCAGTGGTTCCTGAGAGGCAAAGACTACGTACCCTGGACCGACTTTGTGGATGGATTCACCGCTCGTTTTGGACCTCTCGAGTACGAAGACTTTGAGGCGCTCTTACAGAAGCTGCACCAGAAAGGTACATTGATGGAGTACCGAACCGAGTTTGAAAAGCCAGCTAACCGAGTGCAATGGGAGGAGAAAACACTACTCAGTTGTTTTGTATCCGGACTCGAGGATTATTTGCGGGATGAGATCCAGTCATACATGCCCCGCAGCTTGAACCATGCGATCAATTTAGTTCGGATACAGGAGGAACGCTACAACCGGCAACGCTACCGCAGCTCAAACCGTTCTACTACCACTACGCCAAGGGCGAAGAGAGACTCTCAGGGATTGGGCAAGCCGGTTGTCACTCGACTGACTTGGTCGGAACTTCAGGCGCGGAAGGAAAAGAGATTGTGCTATAATTGTGATGAAAAGTCCGCCCCCGGGCACAAATGTCAAAAGATACAGGTCTTTATGCTACGGGAGGAAACGGAGGAAGAGGACACACCCGCCTCAGAGTGGGAAGGAGACTTGGATCTCACTGAGTTTGACGTGTCCCTTCAAGCGATGGAGGGATGCAATGCACCACTCACTATGAGGATGGCCGGGCGAGTCCGTCAGGAGACGGTGACTATCCTGGTCGACAGCGGGAGTACGCACAACTTCATCCACCCGGAAGTGGCGCAGAGGGTGGGACACGAGGTCGACCGAGCTGCTTCTTTTCACGTCATGGTGGCGGATGGGAGCAAACTCCAGCGCGAATGGGTCATGAAAGGCGTGGAACTAAAGATACATGGGTACTCGGGACGCACAAACGTCTATCTTCTACCCATCAGAGGGTCGGATATGGTGCTTGGGGTGCAATGACTACAACAACTACAGAGGGTGACCTTTGATTGGGAACAGATGACCATGGAGTTCCTCCAGCAGGGGAGGCAATACTGCGTGAGTGGCCTCAAATCTTCCCCGCTGAAGGAGATATCCCTCCGCAGTCTGCAACAATTGGGGGAGCAGGGCAGCACGATGACGATGATTATGGCGATTACGGAGACCCCCGAGGCGTCTCCAGCAGTTCCCGAGTAGATGCAGGCTCTGCTCGCTCAGTATGGTGATATATTCCGGACATCCAAGACACTCCCACCATCGCGGTTCCGTGATCACCAGATTCAGTTGAAGACCGGTACAGAGCCCATCAATATTCGTCCGTACCGGTACCCGTATAGTCAAAAGGCCGAGATCGAGCGTAGCATTCGGGAAATGATCACAGCGGGGCTCATTCGCCCTAGTACCAGTGCGTTCTCGTCCCCCATAATCTTGGTCAAGAAGAAGGATGGCTCGTGGCGCTTCTGCGTGGACTACCGCGGCCTCAATAGTTCTACCGTCAAAGACAAGTTTCCGATACCGCTGATTGAAGAACTGCTGGATGAACTACACGGTGCTTCCCGTTTCACCAAACTCGACCTCAGGTCGGGTTACGACCAAATATGCGTGCATGAAGAGGATGTCCACAAGACCGCTTTCCGCACACATGACGGGCATTATGAGTTTCTGGTAATGCCGTTCGGGCTCACCAACGCCCCCCCCACATTTCAGGCCGTCATGAACGAAATATTCCGCCCTCTTCTCCGCCAGTCCGTGCTGATATTCTTTGATGATATTCTGATCTACAGTGCGAGCTGGGAGGAACATTTACACCATGTGGAGCAGGTCTTCGCCATTCTTCGCCAACATCAACTGTACGCCAAGCAGTCCAAATGCTCTTTCGGGTAGGAGGAGGTCGAGTACTTGGGCCATTTGGTGTCGGCCGACGACTTCAAGGCGGACCCTCAAAAGATTGACAACATGTTATCCTGGCCGCGCCCTCAGACTGTACGAGCTTTGAGGGGTTTCTTGGGCCTCACAGGCTACTACCACCGCTTTGTGAAAGACTATGGCAAGATTGTCCGACCTCTCACCCAGTTGTTACAGAAAGATGCCTTTGTTTGGCAGGACGAGGCAGAGGCAGCGTTTCAGGCACTTAAGGGGGCCATGATGTCGACACCAGTCCTGGCGCTCCCAGATTTCACCAAGAAGTTTTTGCTGGAGACTGACGCCTCCGGGGTGGGCATTGGTGCGGTGTTGATGCAGGAGGGCCGACCCCTAGTGTTATACAGCAAGGCTCTGGCCCCTCGCACGCTGGGATTGTCCACCTATGAGAAGGAGATGTTGACTATCATCCACGCGGTGCCTGTGTGGCGGCCGTACCTTCTAGGCCGGCATTTTACGATTCACACCGACCACCAGAGCTTGAAGCATTTCTTGGACCAACAGGTTTCTTCCCCTCTTCAACAAAAATGGGTGACCAAGCTTTTGGGTTATGATTATGAGATTTCCTATCGGAGCGACAAAGATAACGTGGTGGCTGACGCTCTCTCTCGTATTCTTGAGGGTCTGGTTGCTCACATCTCGGGGCCACTATTGGACTCCTTGGATGATATACAGGAGGAGGTGCTGCAAACTACCGATTTACGAACCATGGTGGAGGCTTTACAGAGCGGCGAGATTGTGGCCTCCGGCTATCATCTTCAGAATGGCCGCCTCTACCATCATGGCCGCGTGGTTCTTCCCCCGGACTCGGCATGAAAAACTGTGATGATGCACGAGTTTCATTCTTCCCCGACAGGCGACCACGCGGGTGTGCTCCGGACCCTTCAACGGGCACGAGCAAATATTTTTTGGCCCGACATGCGCCGTGACATACAACAGTTCGTGCGACAATGTGAGACTTGCCAGCGTCAGAAGTACGAGACGACCTCGCCAGCAGGGCTGTTGGTGCCTCTCGAGATTCCGCAGCAGATTTGGGATACGGTGTCGATGGATTTCATTGACGGGTTGCCCAAATCCCAGGGGAAATCCGTCATTCTGGTGGTGGTTGACAAACTCTCCAAGTACGGCCACTTCCTTGCCTTGAGTCACCCATATACAGCCGAATCTGTCACCGCTCTGTTCACCCGGGAGATCATCCGCTTGCACGGCCTGCCCCGAGCTATCATCTCCGACCGGGACCCCACCTTTGTGAGCAACTTTTGGCACGAACTATTCCGGCTGCAAGGGCCATGTCTACGTTTCAGCACCGCACATCATCCCCAAACAGACGGCCAGACAGAGGTCCTAAATCGGGGGGTGGAGACCTACCTCCGTTGTTTTGTTATGGATGAATCCCAGACTTGGTCGGGGTGGTTGCACTGGGCCGAATATTGCTACAACACGTGCCAGCAGGATGACCCCGTTTGAGGTTGTTTACGGCCGCCCTCCTCCTACTTTGAGCAGCTATGAGCCGGGTAGCATGGCTATGCCGGCAGTTGATAGGGCCCTTTGGGACAAGGATCGCATGCTAGCAACCCTGCATGAGAACCTTCGCCTTGCCCAGGATCACATGAAGGTTCAGGCGGACAAGCATCGCAAGGAAAGGGCATTTGCAGTGGGCGACGAGGTGTTTCTCAAGCTACGACCGTACCACCAGTTGTCCGTTGCTTGTCGTCTGAATCAGAAGTTATCTCCCCGCTATTACGACCCCTTTTGGATACTCAGCAGGGTGGGGCCGGTGACATACAGGTTGGCAATGCCGATGAGTTCACGCATTCACCCAACTTTTCATGTATCCTTGCTCAAGCGGAAGGTCGGAGCCAATGTCCAACCAAGCGCTCTGCTGCCCGAGACTACCAGCGCGGGCGAGCTTCGCCCACTTTCAGAGGATATTGTGCTACTCAAGTGGAAACTACGCGACGCTGAGTACCGACCGAAGCTCTTGGTCAAGTGGAAGAATCTCTCGGCGGCGCACAACTCCTGGGTGGATTTGCTGGACTTCAAGGAGCTTTACCCCGACTACCAACTTGGGGACAAGCTGGTTCTTGATGAGTAGGGGAATGTTACGCCGCCACTACGCTTCTCGGGACGACAGTATGTTCGTAGGCGCAAGGAGTCAACAAGCGGCGACGGGGCTGAACCATCTGTTTCAGCCCCCTCTCAGTGAACCGGCCGGCCGGGGCTGAACCAACGGGTTCAGCCCCTTTTGGAGGGGCCGACCGGCCCCTCCTTGGCCCGGGTATTTATACCCGGGCTATTCCCTTGGGAGCACCATGCAAGATTATTTCAAGGTATATCTCTTTCCTCTCCCCCTCAAACCCTAATTCTCTAGTTTCTTCCCTAGATTTCTCTCTCCCTCTTCTTCTTCCTATTATAGCACTAAGACAAATTAGTAATATTAATAATAAATAAAATCAATTCCCCCCTTGTCGGTTCACGGTTATGATAACTGCAAGCAATCGCTCTGATTTATCAGTCGCTCCCCCTTCTTATCGCGTAACAAGCAAACCCCACTTTCCCGAGTGTCAAACTGTCGCGCCCCCTTATTCTCTCGCAAACGCCGCTCACGAACTCTTCCCCTCTCCGATACTTCCGACTTTTGTGCGAGTGTTTCCTCTGCTTCAGTCGCCAACTTCATGGGGCTCAAACGATCCTCATTCCTCTCCAGCAGCCCTCGACAGTTCTCTCCTTCTTTCCAAGCGCCGTAGGAGACTCCGCTTCAACCCTAGCCGACGGAAAAGGTTTTTGAAGCACCGTTTTTGGTTCCGGTGAGTGTCGCTCCTCTTTCTTTCCATTTCTTATGGGTAAATCGTCATGATAGATGCCCAACATCGACTACTCTACGTTCCACTCGCCCTAAGTCTAGGAATCAAAGATCTCGATCTTCCCCAATCTGCAATCAGCCGCCTATTTTGGATCTAACTGCTGTTAGATTAAGGTAACGTTCCATTTGCGTTATTCATAATTTCTTCAAGTTAGTTTCTTTGTCACATTTTGATTAATTCTCACCGAAACCCTAAAAGGGGAAAACCTTTAAGTTTGGGTTTTCGTTTGGAATTCAGATTTTAGTAGTCGTTGAAACTAAGGATTTGATAAGCTTCACATTTACTCTGATTCGAGTTGAGACTTTTGTGTCCGAATTTCTCTTCAGTTGTTTTGATTCCAGCCAATGAATTTACCTTCCTGGGAATTGCGTCTAATTCTAAGAATTGTATGGATTTTTTTTAAGGATTTCCGAGCATTCGGAAAGGGTGTATTTCACCTATAATTGAAGAAGTTCGTAGTGGTCAGACCTTTTAGAAGGAGAATCATGTCACCTCACAGTATTTACGTGCGTCGAAACACCGCGGTAAGAAATTTGACTCCATTTAGTTAAACATATCATACAGTTTTAATTCATGGTTTAATTATGTCAGTATATTCAATTGAAAGATACAGACTCCTGCTGTCAAATCAAATCAGACCGACAACGAAGGAATAAGTTAATACGATGAAGAATTAGTTATTATTCAATCAAAAATCACGAATCAGATGATAAGGAAATTATCATAGCGGGGTATGGAATCAGATACTAACTAATAGTAATCCATGTTCAGAACCAATTTAAAGTGTGAGAAACACTTAGGATAAAATATCAGATTCAGTCACACGAAAACCTTAACCTAGTGTACTTAACTAGAACGTTACCACATGAGTGTCTCACTGACCACTAGCCTAGATCAATTCAGAAAATGGTGAAAGAGGTTCTCCCTCATATTTTTGATGGAGGCACACCACTGTATTTACAGGGCCAGTATCCCACCATATGAGTTTCAAATTTAGGGTCAAAAATCCTTATTCCCAGATATGGAACTCCTCAAATAGGAGTCTGTGTTTTCTCTCGAGGGACATTCAGTTCAGAGCACCACCAGGTTTGCCTCCCAGACTACAATTTTTCAGCTTGTGCACGTTCGCTACTAATAATAAGATTCAATAAGTTAGTAATGAAACTTGCTGAAACTTACAACAGACACATACCTAAAATTACAGAAATCAATGAAATCAAGAGAAGTGCATCACACACATAGTAGGTCAATTTTATGTCAAGATCATGAACTCAAATAGTAAGATTTATAGTAAATAATTTTGCATATTTTAAATACAAGTAATGTTTATTTATTTTTAGTGTTGCTGGGAGGAGTTGTTTTTCTTACTCTCTAGTGGGCCTGATACAGTTAAAACTTGTTTTTACAGGAGGCTCAAGTCAGTTGATTCGCTTAGGATAGGTGGTGTAGTCTTTGCTGTCGTCAGTTTCTTTTAGTTGTACCACTCTGTTATTGTACTTTATTTTACTTTCATACATTATGTATTTGTTATACTCTATTCATGTTCTTGATATAACAGTTTATTTCTGATTGATAGTATTTCAGTTTCATAGTGTATTTTCAGTTCTACTTGACTCTGTGAATTCAACATTTGAGGTACACTTTTACCCATGGATTTTTCTTACTCTACTTCCGCCGTGAGTTTTATTTTAGCACATTTATTTATGCATGCTTTGTACTGGTTCTTATACCGTTAATTTACTTCTTATCGCGTTCTTGACTGGACTACTGATTTGTCATTAAACTAGATTGTGGTGTTTCACATATAACCATAGCTCGTACCCTTATTGCATTTGCAACTGTTCGCCACTAGTCTCTGTTCCAGCTCGATGTGAAGAATGTCTTTCTTCACGACGATCTTCAGCAAGAGGTGTACATGCTCCCTCCCCTCCCGGTATCTTATCTCCCCAGGCCTTGTTTGTCGCTTGAGACGAGCACTTTACAGGCTCAAGCAGGCGCCCTGCACGTGGTTTGCACGTTTCAACTCAGCCATTACAGCTGTCGATTTTCTGCCGAGCCCATATGATCTAGCCTTGTTTGTGCACTCCTCCTTTCGTGGACGGACTCTTCTGTTATTTTATGTGGATGATATGATTATTACTGACGATGATCTTTCTCATGTGGCCTTCGTCAAACATCACCTTCAGCACCAGTTTCAGATGACTGACCTTGGATAATTGAGCTACTTCTTGAGCCTTGAGGTCACCTCTACAGACCGTGGTTTTCAGCTCTCTCAACAGCGTTACATACCAAACTCTTAGCTTGGGCTGCTCTATCTGACTCTCGCACCGTGGACACCCATACAGAGCTTCATCTTCAACTATGTCCGGATGATGAGGTTCCACTTTCTGATCCTACTCGATATCGTCACCTTGTTGGGAGTTTCGTCTATCTCACTATTATTCGGCCATACATTGCCCATGCTGTTTGTGTGTTGAGCCAGTTTGTTGGTGCCCCTACCTCTGTGCATTATAGTCACCTACTGCGTCTTTTATGCTACCTCTGGACGACAACTTCACAAGGTCTTTTCTTTTCCAGCTGTAGTTCTCTGCAGCTCCGTGCTTACTCGGATGCTACCTGAGTCAGTGATTTTGTTGACCGTCAATTTGTCACGAGTTTCTATTTGCTTTTGGGTTCTTTACTTATTGTATGGAAGTCCAAGAAACAGTTCGGTGTTTCTCGTTCCAGCACTGAGGCTGAGCTTCGGGCCATGACTACCACCGTTGAGGACATTATTTGGCTCCGCTGGCTTCTTGAGGACTTTAGTGTCTCTTTTCCAGATCCCACTCCACTCCACTGTGATAACACTGGTGCTATTCAGGTTACTTTGAGCCCGGTGAAGCACTCTCTTACCAAAGCATATCAGGGTGAATGCTTTCTTCCTATGAGAGCAGTTTGGTCGTGATATACTTGCTCCTCACTTTGTTCCCTCCAAACAGCAGCTTGCAGATTTGATGGCTAAGACACAGACGCGGAACCAACATACATATTTATTGTCCAAACTCTCGGTGTATGATCTCCTTTGAGTTTGAGGGGGGGGGGGGGTTAGATAAAGTATATTATGGTAGATGTAGCTTAGACTCACCTCGGGTGCTGGGATTACCCTCTAATGTATGTATGCGTGTATATATATATGTATATGTAAACACCTTTGTTGATATTGATTAACAGATTCACTTTTCCTATCAGATGGATGCCTACTCATCTTTGCAATCTCTTAGGAAAAAATATCCTTGCTCGTGGGCTTTTTGGCCCTTCAGTCAATCAGAGGGTGAATAGCCATGACATTTCATCTTCAAGATCTGACTGGACCATCCCTTAGGGTCCGTTCGTTTGCACGGAATTGGAATTCGATATTGGAATTAAATATTAGTGACTAATTTCAATTTCAATGTTCGTCTAATAAAGAATATTGTGTAATTGATCAATTTTTTTGTTCGTTTGTTGAATAAAATTCAATATAAGAATTGAAAAATATTATAAATAAATTACTATAAACAAATGTGCGTTATAGCCGCAGCTTTTTCGCATGAGAGCGATATTTTTACCCGGGAGCGAGTTTTTTCGCCGGGGTGAGATTTTTTATCACGGGCGGGATTTTTTCTCACTGGCGCGAATTTTTCACATGGCTGCGATTTTTTCACCCGGTTGCATTTTTTCGCCCGAACGTGATTTTCTCGCCCGGGCTAGTTTTTGTCGCCCGAGCATGTTTTTTCGCCCGGGGAAAAAAATCGCACCCGGGGAAAAAATCTCGCCCAGGCAAAAAAATCTTGCCTGGGCGAAAAAACCTTGTGCGGGCAAAAAAAATGCGCCCGGGCGGAAAAATCGCGCCCGGGAGGAAAAATCGGGCCCGGGCCGAAAAATCGCGTCCCGGGCGAAAAATCGCGCCCCGGCGAAAAAATCGCTTCCGGGCGGAAAAATCGTGCCCGGGCGAATAAAAAAACGCGGTTGGGTCAAAAATTTCGCGGTCCGGTGAAACAATTGTTCCCGGACGAAAAAATTGTGCCTAGAGAAAAATCGCTCTCGGTCGAATAAATTGCTCTTGGGCGAAAAAATGCGTCCGGGCGAAAAAAACGAGCCCGAGCGAAATAAGCGCGGCCGGGCGAAAAATTCACGTCCGTGTGAAAAAATCGCGCCCGGGCGAAAAAAGTGCGGTTGGGCGAAAAATTTGTTCCCCGGCGAAAAAATAGCGCCCGTGGCAAAAAAGCGCGCCCGAGCGAAAAAAGCGCGCCCGAGCGAAAAAAGCGCGCCCGGGCGAAAAAATCGTGCCAGGGTGAAAATAGCGTGGTCGGGTGAAAAAATTTGTGTCCGGGCAAAAAAGTTGCGCCCGGGCGAAAAAACTCGCGTAAATGCGAAATATGTCGCCCCGACGAAAAATGCGCGCATTGGTGAAAAATTCGCGCTCAGGCAAAAAAAATTGCGGTCAGGCGGAAAATAGCGCGGTCGGGCGAAAAAATCTCTCCCGGATAAAATTCACGCCCGAGCGAAAAAAATCGCGCCCGACCGAAAAATCGCGCACGGGCGTAAAAATCGCCCCCGGGCAAAAAAATTCGCGCCCGGGCGAAAAATTCGCGTCCGGGCAAAAAATTCGCGGCCGTGTGAAAAATTCTCGCCGGTGCGAAAAAATCGCGCCCGAGCAAAAAAAATCCCCGGCGAAAAAATTTTATCCCGGACGAAAAATTATCGCCCGGGTGAAAAAATCGCACCCAGGCGAAAAAATCGTGTCCGAGTGAAAAAAACTCCCGCCAAGGCGAAATACGCCGCCCTGACGAAAAATACGCGCGTCTGCGTGAAAAACGCGCGCCCGTGCGACAACATGCGCTCCCGGGCGATAATCGCACGCTTACCGTAAAATGTGTCTCGGCCGGAATTGTCCAATTCTTATTATAGATTGAGAAAAATTGTCTTTAGTTCAAAATGAAATTCACGGAATTCATTAAAATTCAAATTCTAACGCCAAACGAGCAAACAAACGACGAAATTGGAATTAGACCTTCAATTCTAATTCCAGAAGCTCAATTTTTTGCAAACGAACGGACCTTTTTTTTGCAAAGAACGGACCTGATGATGATGGCTTGATCGGGCCCGAATCCAATAAGTTCCCGCCCTTCAAAGTCAATTTTTGAATTTTGGATTGAACTCGTACAACAGAATTTTGTCAACCAAGGTTGAGGCCTTAACAACCGGTGAGTCTTTGGCACTGCTGAAGAGTAATCCCATTACAGAAAGACACCGCAATCAAATTAGGCCATGTACATTCCAACGTATTTACATATTTTCTTGAAGGCCATGCAATAAAATCTCATAAGCTATTTCAGTTCTAAATTCTTTCGTATGTATCTGCCAGTCTAAGTGCTCACTCAAATTAGGCATTCCTTTTCTTGAACACGCCTCCATATACTGAGATTAGAGCTGCCAGAGATCTGAATATGGCCTTTGGATTTGTATTGCTACCTTTGAGATTATCCTGAAGATGATACTAATCGGTTGGATCCATGCCAAAACTTCAAGATTTTATGTATATCACCATAGTTCATTGTTGGCTTGAATCTTGATGTAATCCACAGGTAAAGAGGTAGGACTGTCATCCAATCCAATCATTTCTAAAAATTATCATAAAAGTATGAATGTTGACATCATCTGATGATTGGGATTAATCAGAATCGATTATTTTTGGGGGGCATAACAAATGCACATAGTTGTTTATGCTTCAACAGTATTATTGAAGCGTTTTGAAGTTTTAATTTGCTACACCTATTTCAACATGATTCAATTATTCAATGAGACCCAGCTGTTGGAATCCTTGTTAGAAGATAGTAGAAAAGTATGTAAAAATCATTGTAATTGTGGCCCATTTATAGGCCTAAGTTTGTCTTAGGTTTAGTCCCACATTGTATTTTTGGGATTTCTCTCTTCCTCTTTACCTATATATTTGTATTCATACTTATTGTTTATACAAGAAATACTACTCACAAGGTAATTGCTCTCTTTTCGTACATGGTATCAGAGGGATACGGTCCGGTCTGCCTGTTTCTGTCCGCCTGGTTCTCTTTTTAATCGGGCGGTTTGGTCTCCGGCTTATCCACTCTATTTTGCGGCCTTCCCAGGTTCTCCTGCTTCTAACCGCAGCTTCCTGCGCGGTCTGTTGTTCTCTTGCCGCTCCTCTTCCTCTATCTCTCTCATGGCCTCCACCTCTCCCCCCTCCCCGTTTATAAACCTCTCGGTCTGGTGGGCCCTTCCCCCTAACTAACCGGTTTCTTCTATCTTGCCGCCCGACTTCCCGCCCTCTCGCTGCGGTCTCTTCTTCTTCCCGCAGTCTCTCCTTCTCCTTTTCTTATCGCGCGACTTCGTCCCTTGTCGCTGCGACTTCTTCTCGCTACGGTTTTTCGAACCGTTGCGAGCACCGCGGCTTGGTCGCGACACCGTTCTGTGCCGCTGGTGTTCTCACCGAGACCGCGCGGTCTCCCTTCAATCTCTGCCGGCGTCCCGCCCGACCTTCTCTTAGCCGCTGCGGCTTCTCTACCCGTTGCGGGCTCCGCATCTTGGTCGCGGTCTCTTGTCGCTGGTGTAGTGACACCGAGACCGTGCAACTTCTCCTTTTTCTACTCCACTTTCTTCCGGTTGTGAGTTGCCTCTTCTCGCTCGGCCTCCTCTTCGCGTGCGACTTGTTCTGTCCGCTGCGGCCTCTGCCTGCTGCTGCCTTCTGTCCGCTGCTACTGTCTTCTCCGTGCGGCTTCATGGATTTTACCACTGCCTTTGGCGAGTCCGCTGGTGCTTCCTCTCTACCACCTCGGGCTGCTTCCTTTGCTACTGATCTTTGGGATGAACTCAGGATTGCCCCTATGTCTCTCACTGGAAAAAGGAACTTTCTGGAATGGGTTCATTTACTTCGTCGGGTGCTCCAAACGAAAGGACTGCTTCATCACTTGCTCGGGCTACTCCTACCCTTCCTACTGACGAGTGACTTCATGATGACAGCCGTGTGCAATCTTGGCTTCTCAACTCCACGGATACCGAGCCATACTAGATGACCATGTATCATGACACGACTACGTCCATGTGGAAGGAACTCCACTCCTTCTATTCTGGACAAAACAACCTCCACCATCTGTTTGACATCATCACTGATCTTCAATCCCTTGATCCCGGGATACCTGACGATATGACTCCCTTCGTTGCCAAGGCCAAGACACTTGTTGAGGCATGAATACAACATCAGCCTCCTACTACTGATCTAGTTGCCCAACGGGCACAAAAAGAAGCTATCGAGATTGTCATGATGATGACAAGGGTTCCTCCGCATCTGCACAGTGTTCGAGCTCAAATTTTCTCCTCTGTCACTACTCACTCTCTCTCCGATGTCTGCTCAATGCTTCTGAAGGTCACTCCGCCACCCGAGGCTCCTCCGCCTCCCTCTCCAGCTCTTCTCTAGCTACCTTCAGCACATCCCTCCACTCGTGGTACCTCGACCCGTGGGGGTCGCCATTTGTCTCGGGGACGAGGACGTACTGGAAAACCCCCTTTAAATGCACTTTCTGCGGTCGGGAAAATCATCTGAATGCTACCTGCTATCGTAAGCATGGTCTGCCACCCCACCTTGCTGCTTCTACGAAGGCCGAGTCTCCGCCCGTGGCTTCTACTTCGACTTCCTCAGATGCTCAGTCTGACATTGATGTTATCCGCATGCAGCTTCAACAACTCCAAGGGGTGATTGCTCGCTCCTCGGGCTCCGTGGCTTCCATCGCCAATGAAGGTATAACCTGTCTATCTCGGAGTTCCCACTGGGTTGTGAACTCTGGTGCCTCCCACCACATTATTTGCCAGAAGCCGCCGGAATACTTGGCCTCTCCTCATCCCAAGTTCATTACTGTCGTTAATGGTGACTCCACCCCTGTCTCTCGAGCTGCTGATATCCAGCTTACACCCCACCTCTCATTAACCCCGGTTCTTCATGTTTCGGGCTCCCCGTTCAACTTACTTTCTATTAGCTGACTAACACATGATCTTGATTGTCATGTTACATTCTCATCATCTTCTTTTGTTGTGCAGGATCGACAAACACAGAATATTATTGGTAGCGGACTACTGCCTCATGGGCTCTATCTTCTTGATATCCTTCCGTTTACCCTTTCTGTCGTCTCCTCCGTTGAGTGGCATCGTTGGCTTGGCCATGCTCCACTCCAGATTCTAAAGCAAGCTCTTCCGGATGTCTCCTTGAATGAGTTTACTTGTGAGTCCTGTATCTTTGGTAAACAACATCGAGTTTCTTTTAGTCCTGTCTGTAATTGGAGTAGTACTCCTTTATCCATTGTCCATTCTGATATTTGGGGCCCTTATATGTCCCTAGTGTATTTGAGTACCGCTACTTTGTTACCTTTATTGACGATTACTCTTGAGTGACATGGTTATCTTTACTACGGGATCGTTCCGAACTCACTTCTATATTCCGTACGTTCGTTACTAAACTTCGTACTCAGTTCTCTTCCCCGCTTAAAATTATCCGCACTGACAATGCGCGGGAATATACGAGCCGAACGTTCGTCTCACTTTGTGCTGAATTTGACATTATACATCAAACATCTTGTGCTTACACTCCTCAGCAAAATGGTGTTGCTGAACGCAAAAATCGGCATCTTCTTGACGTTGCCCGCTCCTTAATGCTTCAGATGCAGGTACCCATCAAATATTGGAACATTGCAGTTTCGGCTGTGTGTCATCTCATCAATCGTCCGCCTTCTTCCGTTCTGAATTTTGTCACTCCGTTTAGCCTCCTCTTTCCTTCTCAGTCTCTGTTTCTTCTCACACCTCAGATGTTTGGGTGTGCTTGCTATGTCCATAACCTTCGTCCACCTATGGATAAATTTGCCCCCCGAGCAACCAAATGTATGTTCGTAGGGTACTCTCGCACTCAAAAAGGGTATGTGTGTTACACTTCTGTCGACCGGAACGTGGTTGTGTCCGCTGATGTTACTTTTATGGAAGACCAACCCTTTCTGTCCTCGACTTCAACTCCTCCTTGTGAGCACCCTGTGCCTCGTCCTGCTATACAAGTTACGACTTCTTTACCTCCTCTACTTCCAACACCCCACGTGAAACCACCTGCACCCAAACCACCTCTCATCCGTGTCTACACTCGCTGTAGTCAGAACTCCGGAGCCCAGCCACTGCTACCGTCTACCAGTACTATCTCGCGACCAGCTGACCCTGCCCCCGCCTCTACGGCTCATCCTCTGGCCAACTATATTTCCCTACATCAGCTCTCTCCTCCTCTGCTCAAATTTGCTCTTGCTCTTTCCTCTATTTCTCTGCCTAACACTGTGCAGGAGGCTCTCCAACACCCTGGGTGGCGTGCGACAATGAAAGCTGAGATGTCTGCCCTTTGGGCTAATCATACTTGGGATCTGGTACCCCTTCCGTCTGCCCAGTCATGCGTTAGCTGTATTTGGATCTTTGCCATTAAACATGCTCCGGATGGGACTATCGTCGCCTCAAAGCCCGTCTTGTGGCTCGTGGGTTCACTCAGCAACAGGGCTTGGACTAGAGACTTTCTCCCCTGTCTCCAAACTAAATTCTGTTCGGGTTCTTATCTCTCTTACTGTTCACCGACACTGGCCACTACATCAGCTGGACATTAAAAATGTCTTTCTTACTTGCGATCTTCAAGAGACGGTTTTCATGAGCCAACCTCCCGGGTTTGAGACCACAGGGGAGTCTAGGGTATGCCGACTGCGTAAAGCGATTTATGGTCTCAAACAGTCCCCTCGAGCTTGGTTTGAAAAAATTAGCAAGGTTGTTCGTGATATTGATTTTCAGCGAAGCTCGGCTGACTTCTCTCTTTTTACCCGTCATCGATTAACAGGGACTGTAATTCTCTTAGTATATGTGGATGATATTCTGATAACTGACGATGACTCTACCGGGATTCAACAGATCAAACAACACTTAAACTCTGTCTTCCAAACAAAAGATCTGGGAAACCTTCGGTACTTCCTTGGACTTGAGGTTGCTTGAAGAACTGATGGTCTGGTCTTGTCTCAACGGAAATATTGTCTTGAACTTCTTCAGGATGCTGGTTATTCTGGATGTAAACCCGCGGAAACTCCTATAGATGTCAACCACAATCTAAGATCTCATGGAACCGAATCAGATTTTCTACTTACAAATCCTGAATATTATCGGCGCCTTGTAGGAAAACTGATATATCTAACTGTTACAAGACCCGATATCTCTTTTGTTGTTGGAGTGGTCAGTCGCTTTATGCATTCTCAAAGAATATCTCATCTACAGGCTGTCGAACGAATCCTCAGGTACTTGAAAGCTGCCCCGGGATGAGGGTTGGTATACAAGTCATCCCCCTCTTTATCTCTTGTTGCGTACACCGATGCTGATTATGCGGGCTCGCTTGATGATCGACGATCCACCACTGGTTTCTGTACCTACTTTGGAGGAAATCTCATCACATGGCGCAGCAAGAAGCAATCGGTTGTTGCTCGCTCCTCTGCTGAAGCCGAGTATCGTGCTATGTCTGCTGTCGTGTCTGAACTTACCTGGTTAGAGAGTCTTCTTTGTGATTTGGGTGTCAAACTCTCCTCACCTGCTACTCTATTCTGCTACTCTATTCTGCGAGAGTCTTCTTTGTGATTTGGGTGTCTGAAACTTGAATCGGAACATGTTCCAGCCTCCAAACAAGTTCCAGATATCTTTACCAAGTCTCTACCTCGGTCATTGTATCAACAGTTTCTATCCAAGCTTGGTGCTTACGATTTGTATGCTCCAGCTTGCGGGGGAGTGTTAGAAGATAGTAGAAAAGTATGTAAAAGCCCATTATAATTGTGGCCCATTTATAGACCCAAATTTGTCTTAGGTTTAGTCCCACATTGTATTTTTGGGATTTCTCTCTTCCTATCTACCTATATATTTGTATTCATACTTATTGTTTATACAAGAAATACTACCCACAAAGTTCATTGCTCTCTTTTTCTACAATCCTGAAGAAGAAGGGTGCCTCGTAATTTCAGGAGATTCTGTGATCATTTATAACTAAACTACTAGATTCTCTGATGCTGTATGCTTATCTCCGTGTATATCATTTCTTATGCTACATATCTTTTTCTTGTTCTAGGTTGAAGCTCTAGCAGTTCAACTCTCCCAAACAGAGGGAGAGCTATTTCTTGAAAAGGAAGAGGTGAAAAAATTAGCCTCTTTTTTGAAGAAGGTAATTTGAAACTATTTCTCTGTAAATACCAATATATTTTTTGGAAGAAACTGTGTTCTTTTAAGCATTTACTTGATGGGTATTGGAAATAGCTGAACCACCATTTTCTAGTTCATTTGCTTCCATTTCAAGTATTTTCTTTTGACTCTGCTAAAAATATTATCCCCACTCAAACCTCGTCTTTGTTAATTTTTTGTTAAAAATCTCATGGTTAACATGGACTTGAAAACATCAACCAGCTATTGTTTTGGATATTACAATCAATTGAACAATTTGTTACTTTGTCTATAGCAATGCCTTACTCTTTTCCTTTTGCTTATAAATATTCTAAGAGCTAATCTTGTTTGGAGAGATAAGCCAAGGTACTAAAAAGAAGATGAAAAGTGTCGTGTGAGTGTGAGGGGAGAGGACCAAAAACCAAAATAAAAGAATTGAAAATGGTATTTGTGCTGTGCAACATGGTTGTTTCATGGTGCATGCTTAGTTATATAATTACAATTCATAGTAAGATGAAGATCTTTGATCAAATAATTAGCTTAGGATTTAACATCCCAATGTATTCTTTGGAAGAGTCCATCATGCAAACACTTAGGGGAACAATCACACTGAGTTGGCCCCGGTGACTGTTTACTCAATAATTGCAAAGTCGTAAAACCATATATGAGGGTTGATGCTTTTCTAGAGATGAAAGGTCAAGGAGGTTTGTGATTTGATGACAGGAGGGCTGGTCACCGAAACTCGGTTAACAGTAGTCATAACTATAACAATCCTAAGTTAGCAAATTTATTGTCGAGTAAGTTTCGACCCACTCGAAAGACATAACACTATGGGCACTATCTTAGAGAGAGGCTTAGTGAACTAAATGTTTGTAAAGATGTAGACTATTGCACCTGGAAAAAAGACACTATGAAGTTTTACTTCCCTATGATTGACTTTAGGTGTAGCATGTGCAACTTATGGGATGTAAACTAATTTTAAAACCCGACGTTGATGATGTGAATTCCTGATATGAGCCTTCCCCTTAGACCTAGTGATCGGCGGCGACGCTATTGCTGCGAGGCGGAGGGGGACGACGTTGATCTGTGAGTATCGTGGAAGAGGCGGCTGCGGGATTCGGCTAGGGCAACTCACGGGTTTTCCCGTGGGTTAGAGAGAAAGAGAGAGGGGAGAGGAGATATAAGAGAAATGAGGGCTCAGTTGGTGATGAAGGAAAGCGTTAAGTGCCTCTTATCAAGGAGGTCGGGGGATCAAACCCTCGCCTCAACAACCCGCCGCACCGAGAACACATGCGGAGATGGGTTGGAGTGTGTGGGCCGCGGCCTTGTTACGTGAGGGGGGACAAAAGGCCCGTGCGGGAGCAGGGAGAAGCCCTGCCGTCCGGCCCTGGGGCAGGCTGGACCCGCTGCCAGGCCCGGCCCGTAACATAAAAGTGCTAACTAATTTTCAATTTATTGAACTTCTAAATATTAAAAACTATCTGTAACATTTAACATACAATACTCTAATGATAACAATTTTGTAAAACTAGTAATTTTAAGAAACTTGCAACTATATATTATTTCTATGAGATCAAATTTTTAAAAATTAAATTTCAAACATAGCTCATTTTTCATCACTTATAGACTCATCTAGAGTCGGTAGAGTAGATAAAATATGATTTTCATCAGATGAACCTTCTACATTTGCCTCGTCCACCTCAGATGTTTTCTCTTTCCCTTTCTTTGATAACTAATTGTAACTTCTTTGCTTGTAGCTAGTTTTGAAAGCCTCCTTTCATCATGATCAATGTCTATTATATTGCCAATTTGCGCCCATGTCAGCCCCTCTCCAGAAAAGACTTCATCGTCGTCATCTTCATTTTCATCCTTCTCAGGATCAACATTCACCATCCACTCTTGTACTTTTCCAAATCAACATTCTTAGTTGCCAATAGTTCTCGAGATATCTCTGATTAATAAAATCATAAATGAGCAAAATAAAAATAACAAACAACAAGACCAATAAGGAAGCAACCAATAAGGCAACAAGGAGCACCAATAAGGCAACAACTCACAAGGCAGCAGGCCAATAAGACAGCAACCAGCAAGATTGCCACCATGCTACATAACCAGCAAGACAGTCGACAAATGAGGCAACATGGCAGTCAACCAATAAAGTAGCAGTGAGCAAGGCAACAAGGAAGCATGACAGAGCCAGCAGAGCAGTAGGGCAACAACAACCAACACGACAACCAAAGCAAGTAAGGCAACCAACAAAGCACCAAAAAACTAAAAATGAAGAGCGAGAGAATGAGAGGGGGATGTAGGGAGAAGAATGCACCAGCCAAGAGAGTGCTGAGATTGAAAGCACCAACAGATTGAAGAGATCCCGTGAGATTTAGAGCACTAGAGAGAACAACCAGAGTGAGAGCACCATCGAGCTAGAGTGCTGAGAGCGCGAGAGAACAACCAATCCAAGAGCATCAACGAGCAAGGAGAAAGAACCAGAGAGCTAGAGTGCCGAGAGCGCGCGGAAGAGATAACAACCAGCGAGCGTGAGGGAGGGAGAGCACCAAAGGAGAGCGCGGGCGAGAGCACCAACATAGAGCACGAGGGAGAGCTAGGGTAGGAGCGGTGTGAAATGAGCCGCGCAGGTGGGGGGGGGGATTATAAAAAGATCAACCGGCTGAATAAAATAAAAAAAATATAAAAAACGATACAAAACTGTTTTTGGAACCAATATATCGTTCCATTTTTTTTTCAAAATGTTACAAATAAATTTTAAAACGGTTTCATGTCGTTTTAGAACCCAAACCTTTATGTCGGCCGACATATTGGACATGTCGGCCAATATCCACAACACTGGCTAGAACGGAATATGCAAGCTTAATTAAGGTTTCATAAGTCTAAAGGTGGTAATGATTTCAATTAGAAGATTATTATTTTATTACTAAAGAAATAGTAAAAAATTTAGAAAAGAGTATTTTTGGACAAATATTAAAAGGAATGTCATCAATTATTTGGCAACATTTTAAATGGTATTAAGCAAACAGTTGTGGTTCCTCTTTATAAAACTCCCGTAAATGGACAAAAAGAGGAACGGGAGCCATCGCTCAGTTGTGGTTTCATAAGCAAACAGTTGTGGTTCCTCTTTATAAACCATCGCCCAGCCCGTCGAGAACGCCATTCCACCCTCAGACCATTGTTGACTATGATGACTTATCCCGGCGATTGGAGCCATCGCTACATGTCTCCTTCCAGTGGATGACAACTGAACCCTCCTCTTGTCACTATGCCGCTAGTAGTTGTTACAGATAGTCAAATTGTATTCTCCTTCTCGTGAGTGAGTTCTTCGGCCTCCAACTTTATGGCAATCAACCCAACAATGCAACTAGACTCGAAGTGGCCTGGCAGGCCTGCACCTTGCCGTAGGTGTTGCATATGTTTGGTTAACTCCGCCGTCTCTCTTGCTTTATCTATTAGCGTAGTCTTATGCATTCTACTTAATTAAATCTAAACTTGCCTAGAACATTCACGGTTCTATTTTATTACCATTTATCCATAAATTATTGTATGTAATTTTACTTGTGGGCGAAATGATTTCGCGACGGTTCAACTCGTAAAACATTCGAGAGCTCTTTCTTAAATAATAATTAACGATTTTATCGAAATTCAACGTTTGAAAGTAATTTGCGTTCGAAAACTTCAAGTTGACCCTCTCAGCCTACATCAGTATTGGTATCAGAGCCAGGTTGATTCTCTCCTATTGCGAATCAAGCGATCTGTATTTAGGAAAAAAGAATTTAGTAAATTTTATATTTTTAAGGTTTAGATCTTTATAAAAAAAATCATTTTATTATTTGAGTATGAATTTTAAAATAATAAAAAAGTTAAAGAAAATAAAATTTTATACCCACTGAAGTAATCTCGCATTTAAAATAAGAGCTTTTTGAAATTTTAGAGTTGTTTTTTTTTGCACAAGGGTTCTCTTTATTTTAAATTTTTTATATTAATGTTAAAAAAATCAATTAAAAAATTTGTTTAAATTTTATGAGAATTTAAAACAATTAATTTAAATAGAAAATCATGTGGGTAATTTAGAAAATGGCGTTGCGGATGTAAATGCATATATTATAATTTTGACTAAAATAATTAAGGCGTCGAGCATGAATGTCACTGAGAATATGGGGGATGTGGGGCATGCGATAAATGGATTATGCGTGCGTGTTAACACGTTAGAGGCCAACCAACAATTAAGGATTACCCCACACTTAATCGAAGAGGATGCTAACCTTTGGCAACTTGAAATTGAAAACCCTAATCCATAGTGACTTGAACAAGGGCACTAAGACATAAGGGATCCACCCCGCTGGGATGTTGGAGTCAAATTAGACGTTGGTGATTTTGATGGATGCTTAGAACCAGAGGGATGTCTAGATTTTTGTGATAGGATGGATCGTTTCCTGGCTTGGAAGCCATTGCCCCAAGCTCGACAAGTTGAGTATGCTACTCTTAGGTTAAAGGGATCTTTGCCTTGGTTTGGTGGGTTAGCTAGAGCATTCTATATTTAATTTAGGCATGTATCTGATCACCACATGGACTGAAATTTAAGACACAACTGCGTAAGAGGTATGCTCCGCTCGATTATTTGTTGACCATCCACTGTAGGTTTCACAACATAAGACAAGACAAACTATTGGTGGATGAATATACGGATGAGTTCTTAGTACTTCAGTCTCGCCTCGACTTCCGAGAGGACGATGACATGACCGTGTCCCGTTATCTGAGTGAGTTGTGTCATTCCATTAGGGACCAATTAGAGCTCTATGATTATAAGGACTTAGGAGAAATCTTGAGTCACACACAGAGGGTGGAGTCCTTACTGTCACAACCCGCATTTTCACCGCAAATAAAGCTTATCAGAGTAAGGAAAAATGCGTGTCATGATGCCACGTCAGCAGATGATAACTGCGGACGCTCAGACAGACACCAAACTAATCATGAAGAAAATTTCTTTTTTTTAGTTATTTTAAGGAAAATCAATTAAGTGCAGAAGTTAGCCGTATCCCTCGGCTTAGTGGCTCATCTAGTCCACGAATCAAAATATATTATACGCTGCGGAAAAATACTTGATTAGATTAACTCAAACATCCTACATGAGCAAAACGTCCCAAAAGGACAACTCATGCTATGCAAGACTCTAAATTTATTATAGTAGGAAAGATAGTTTTTACGGTCGCTAAAAATAACAAGTTAGAGTTTCAAATTATGCAATGCATGAAGTAATAGTAGTATGTTTTATAGTTGAAAATACCTAACATGTATTACTAGTATAAATCCTCCCAGAAAACAAGTAATCCACATTCACATTTAAAGAAATGAGCAGCTAGCAAGTATCAAACAACTAACAATTCAGTGGGCGCTAACAAACTGACACGAACCCGCGAACAAAAGTATGTCTGAACTAGTAAAACTAAACAAATAACAAACTACCTCGCTAAGACGAGACAACAACCACGGCCAACACTGCCGCCCAGAAAACTCCAAAACCAGCACTGCGAACTGCTACTGCTCTGAACCTGAGGCATTCCAAAAACAGAACACCTCAGCAAGAAGGTACAAATGGTGGTAGGAAAAAGTAATAAGCCAAAATAAACAAAGGTCAACAGGGGTACCAACCCAAGACCAAAAGCACTGAAGTAAAGTATAAAAGAAACAGGGCATCAACAGGAAAAGAACTCCTACGTGATTTGTCACGTTCCACAAGAGTACACCAGACGCACAAGGCTACAAGGTGACTACATGAATATTTCACCAGAAAGGAAAATACAACACCTTTATTAGGCACCTGTGGTCGACTCTACCCAAAAACACGGCGAAGTGGTCACTCTTGGACACACCACCCACAAACACGGGCGAGGTGGTCACTTTTGGACACACCACCCAAAAACAAAACGGATATATAATCCGTCTAACTGCGAGGGAGTCTCATACTCTCCACCATACACCGCAGACATCCAAAAACCAGGTAGACTTCCGCAGGACACTAATGAAGGTAACAAACACTGCGGAGGTGGAATTGTCCACTAACTCCCGCATTCAAGAAACCCAAAGAAACCATAACACAAATATCTCGAGATTTGGCTCGACAGATTCTACTTGACATTACTAGATTCGAGACGCGGTTGATCAACCCTTACGGACGATTTACAATCTTAGATAAACTTTAATACGTTCGATAACGATAAATAAGCCAATTAACGCCAACACTAAAAACATTCTATCAAACCAATATGAAGTTACCAGATTCAGTTAGCGAAACAAGATTTAGAAATTTTCAAGTGATCGAAAAATTAGACATACCTATAACTTAGAAAGAAGATCAAGGAACAAAACTCATTCGTTACCATCAAATCAGACAAGGAGAAACGAGGGGAAACCACTACTTGCCTTGGTTTAACCGGAAAAGTCCACCGAATCACTCCACGTCGTAGATCGGGGCAAAAGGATGCGGGAGGAGTTGAAATCTGAACAAAAACGACTGAAAAGGAGGTTAGGGCCGAAAAACCCTAACGAGAAATCTCAAGAAACGAGGAAGATATTACCACGATGGCGTAGCTCTCGGCGAGAGCTTTCCGGATCTATGTTCGGATGAAGATTTCGAGCACCGGAGCACCGTCGGCGGCCACCGGAAGATTCACGACAAGGAAACTCTCTCTCGCTCGCTGCTCTGGTTCGAGAGAAAAAAATATCGGAGAAGATGAAGTTCGGTTCTAAACCTAAGCTTAAGAATATATATATATATATAATGTTTATAAAAAGTTTTGTCAAAAAAAAAACGGGTTATTTCGAGCGGTTTTGCGGGAACCCAAAATAGAGGTCTAGGATGACTCCAAATCAAAAGGGGCTCAACATGAAAGTTGTAGATCTAGTCGAGACGAACAAATTTCATGTTTACCATTTTTCCATACGATGCCGTTTTGAATCTCAAAAATGCATCCGAACGTAAACACAATTGACCGACTCGAGTTGCAGAATTGACCTACTCGAGTTGCAGAATGACCTACTCGAGTAGCAGAATTGACCTACTCGAGTTGCAGAATGACCTACTCGAGTAGTAGAATGACCTACACGAGTAGCAGAATTGACCTACTCGAGTTGCAGAATGACCTACTCGAGTAGCAGAATTGACCTACTCGAGTTGCAGAATGACCTACTCGAGTAGCAGAATTGACCTACTCGAGTTGCAGAATGACCTACTAGAGTAACATAATGACCTACTCGAGTTGCAGAATGACCTACTCGAGTAGCAGAATTGACCTACTCGAGTTGCAGAATGACCTACTCGAGTAGCAGAATGACCTACTCGAGTTGCAGAATGACCTACTCGAGTTGCCGAATGACTTACTCGAGTAGCAGAATTGACCTACTCGAGTTGCAGAATGACCTACTCGAGTAGTAGAATTGACCTACTCGAGTTGCAGAATGATCTACTCGAGTAGTAGAAAGACCTATACGAGTCATATAGAAATCACTCGAGTATAATTGCAGAAAAACAATTCTTTTGCAAATATATCTTTTTTGATCAAACTATATGAATGAATAGTAAAAGACCTTTTTGAATAGTACTATAATATTAAAATAATCATATTTATATATTTTGAATAAGAAAACACAAGTTCAAAACGGAGGCCCAAACGCGCGCCAAATCGAACGAAACTCGCACCGTAGACAAATACTGACGCTACAAACACAAAGGCGAAGTCAAAATCAAAATCCGACGAGCCATTCCCGAGATATTAATCTTCAAAGTATACGGCGAACATAAACAATCCAAAACTTCAATCGCTCGCCGAGACTCTAAAAAATATTCGAATTGCGACGAAACTTGACGAGCAAGTCCAAAATTACTCAACTTAAATTCCAACTGCAAAATTTCCCATTACAACAAGAATTCGGCCGACTCGACCGCACAGACGCGAAAATGCCTTAACGGCATTGCGCCGTCAATTCGACGCTAAAAGTAACGCCACGACGTCATGAATATGACGCTGCTCAATCGAATAAAATCATCGAAAAATCGGGGGCGTTACACTTACAGAAGCGGACATTCAGACTTAGGTCTGCTGATAGAGCCCATCAAGCGTCATCACTGACCCCACTGCTTGGATCTTAGATTCCCCCCACCGTCCCATCGCTACTGGGACCCTGACTCCACCCACTATCCCCTCGAGGGGTAAGGATATTATTGGGACTAAGCCTAACACTGCAACATTCTAATGCTTCAAGTGCATGAAACTGGGGCACAAATCATCTGGGTGTCTGCGACGACAATTTGTCGTAATTATTGATTATACTGATGGATAAGATCCTGAGTATGGAGTTTATATTAATGAATCCCACCCTGAGCCTGAGTCTTATGGTGTATTATAAGTAGAAGGAGAATACACCAAACACTTAGTATGTGCCTTATGTTATAGTTTAATCACCCATAACGAGTCTACTGAGGATGGAGGCATAATATTTTCCATACTATTGCACGCATTTAGGGACGTTTTTGTTTCATTATCATTGATAGTGGTAACATGAAGACCTTCGCGTCTCAACATATGGTCGACACATTAGGACTTAAGACGCACCCATTAGATCAACCCTACAATTTATCTGGAGTCAGTAGTCATTTGACTATGCCAGTTACTCACCACCGTCTAGTAGAGTTTTTTATAGGAACACATATTCAGATAAAGTGTTATGCCATGTCACTGTCATGGATGTCCGTCACATCCTATTATGACAATCTTGGCAGTACGACCGACATGGCATGCACGACGACGCGAAGAACTCTCATTCCTTTGAGCACCATAGATACAAGATTACTCTTCCTCCCTAGAAGAACTGCCTTATTCCAAGGGCACACGAGAGGACCTCTATGTCTTCTAGTTCACTTATTGTTGACTCCACCATGTTACTACTTGCTGCACTCTCGCTTGAAATCCCACTCCATGAAGTAAGTCGTGATACAGTTGTGCCACGCACCCCACATGACGTAGGCTCGATCCCACATTTATCGGTTACTGATGTGCCACCTGGTATCTCTCGATTTTCCCATACTACGCCTGATGACCACTATCTCACACGCCTCATCATGTATATTTCATTTTTTGGAGATACTTTTATTTCATCGCTATCATTTGCGCATAAGAGGATATGTCAAGTTGCATTAATATATTAAATGTTTTATGTCGTATTTTTGAAAAATACTGGGGAGTTTACTGGGAACCAAACTCGAGTTTAGTAGCACTTATCACCCTCTGACCGATGAACAAACTGAGGTAGTTAACGGGAGTTTGGGGAACATTCTTAGGTGTTTAACTGTGAAGAATCCAACACAATGAGATCTTGTACCACCACAAACAAAATTCATATTTAATAATTTTAAAAATTACTTCCCTAATAAATCTTGATTTTCGAGATTATACATGGTTCTTTAATCTTTACACCCCACCTACTTGACCGCCACCCTCTACCATTCCATGAATGTATTTCATTCGATGTGCAAACTTATATTAATTATTTAAAAGAATTGCATAAAATTATTGCTAATAATTTGCGAGCAACCTTTGAAAATTATAAATCCATGGTCGGTTGTTATTGCCACGAGTTGTAATTTTCAAAGAGAGAGTGTTTTCTTATTTCAAGAAGCAATGATTTACTTAAGAGACATCATAAACTACCGCAAAAGAGGTTTGGTCCATTTCAAATTCAGAAGCACATCAAGCCATCTGTTGAGGCCCCAGACATACCACCTGATTTACTCTCTATTGTCAGTTTTTGCGAGTTCTCGTCGCGGTCAAGATCTGTTAACATTGGAGGAATTGATGCAACCGTTGCAGCATCCTAGGACACGTAATATTATCATGCGCTAGTTATATTTTATTATTTGTTATTTTATTTTTTTGGCAATTTTTTCACACACCAATGTTATTTTGAGTTCCGGCTCATCGATTTGAGCACCTCGTGAGACCCTGAATAAATAATTTGACAATTCTGAATAGGTAGGACGAAATAGACAAGCTTAATTAATTAAGGATGCATAAGTCTAAAGGTGGAAATTATTTCAATTAGAAGATTATTATTTTATTACTAAAGAAGTAGTAAAGGATTTAGGAAAGAGTATTTTTGGATAAATATTAAAAGGAATGCCATCAATTATTTGGCAATGCTTTAAATGGCATTAAGCAAATAGTTTTGGTTCCTGTTCATAAAACTCTTGTGAATGGACAAAAAGAGGGGAATGGGAAAAGACAGAGAACGTTATTCATCATTCCTCTGTTAACCGCCTTCCTCTTTGACCTCAGAAGCAGTCTCAGCATCGACTGATACAACATAAGGAGCTTGCCGAAACTGATCCACATCCCCGAGCCATCCTGCGCTTGATTTCAACCCTCTCCCAGCCTGTCGAGAACGCCCTTCCTTCCTTTGATCATCGTCGACTCCAACGACCTATTTCGGCGACCGGAGCCATCACTAATTCAAGTGGACAACAACTGAACCCTCCTGTCATCGCGCCGTCAGTAGTTGTTGCAGATAGTCAAACTGTATTCTCCTTCTCATGAGAGAGTTCTTCCGCCTCCAACGTCATTGCAGCCAACTTAACAGTTCAACTGAACTTGAAATGGCCTGCACCTTGCCATAGGTTTTGCATATGCTTGGGTAACTCTGTTGTCTCTTGCTTCATCTATTAGTGTAGTACTATGCAATCTACTTAATTAAAGATATACTTGCCTCGAACGTTCAAGCTAATTCTTTATTACCGTTTATCCATAAATTATTTAATGTAAATTTTCTTGTGGATAAAATGATTTCGCAAGGGTTTAACTCGTAAAACATTTGAAAGTTCTTCCTCAAATAATAATTAACGACTTTATCGAAGTTCAACGTTTGAAAGTAATTTGCGCGTGAGAACTTCGAGTTGACCCTCTCAGCCTACATCACCATCCTGATTTCTCCTCCTTAACTACCGATCTGCACCCCTACGCCGATCTCCTCTTCCGACTGCCGATCTCCCCCTCCCCATTACAGATTCTCACATTCCAGCCCTTCTCGCCGCAGCTCCCAGCGTCCAAACACTTCCCCGCAGCCAAATCTCACCTCCCAGCTCCTCCTCACAGCATATTTCTGCCTCACAGCTGCTCCCTGCTGCAGGTCCCTGCATTCAGCCCACTTCCCAGCCTCCCAACACTTCCCTGCTGCTGAACTTTGCCTCCCAGCCCCTCATCGGTCGCATTTAACACCTCCACCAAGCTATCCCCAGCCCAACGCCGTCTTTCTGTCCCTTTCTTGTCTACCGGACTCCTCATGCATACACCAAACCCCCTCAAGCAGCCCTAATACTAGTAAGTTTTGTAGTTTTGATTTTATTGTTTCTTTATTGTGTGCAATGATTGTTTGTATTTCTTAGTGAGATCTAATATGTAACTGTTTGTTTGCCAATTAATCCGTATAAATTGTTGGGTTTGTTTGCTTGGTATTCTCGCTTGTGCATTCCAACCGGAGGGGATGAAAACTTGCTTACTTTCACCATGATTGCAAACTATTATGAAACTTTGCCTGGTATTTATTATTCTTATTGTTAACTGTTAATCTGTCGGCAAATTATTTTGAGTTGCATTCATCGCATTGTGAGTCCATCTACACGTTACTCTCACTAGGCATTGTGTCCTTAGGTACCTAAGCACGCTCACCATGCCTACCCTACATAAATAACCCTCCTCTATGGTCACGACGGATCTCGTCTTCGGGAGACTCTACGGAATCAATACTAGGGTCAAGCTCCTCCTCAATCAGTATATTCCGTGTGTGGGCTTTGTCCCTGACAGTGATAACACTGGATCCCTCCATGCTTTGGGGGCCAGTGGTATTAGATGTGCCCTTCGTGTCTACGGGAGCACGAGTAGGTATTGATGGATTGGATCGCTGCCGAGGAGGTCTTCTAGGTACAGATCCATCTAGTTGTGGGGTAGGTCGCCTCGACCCTGAGGTACATAAATATTGTTCGACTCTAATGCGAGTTGAAATATCTACTCGACACACTCCAGGTGGTGGGAATGACTTCCCTACGAATGCCTGCCCTCAATCCGGCCTGAAAGCTGGAGGCTGTCACAATGTGCTCTTCAGTAATATCGCTCCTAACAACAAGCTCATCTTAGGATATTTTCCTGTAAGTTTTTGCTTCATATCGTCTCATTGGGTGATGTGGTAATACTATAATAGTCATTTCTATCTAGTGAACGCTTTGTACTCGTCCAATATATCTTAGCTTGCACAAGTAATTTCATTTTGACAAACCGCACCCGTCGTTTATCAGACATTTCGTACCAATGAAAGTGATGGTCCTTGTCCAATAATCAATCACTAAGAGCATGTCACAACCCGTTTCAACGAAAGTCAGAGTGCGCTTCAGGCGAGTCGTGGTGCCACAGACATGGATGAAAAGAAAACCATGTCTGCTAAGCCAGATGTAGAGATACTGGTTATAAGTTTAAAATAATTACTTTTAAGTAAAAACAGTTTGATTTTTTTATGCGGAAGTTTTTAGAGTTTAAAACAGTGAGAATTTTAAATGCACATGCATTTTGTAGAAATCATGTTTTATAGGACACTGCTACAAATTTCATGCAATTATGATTCAAAAGAGGATACACATGTATTAATATCAAGTTCTAGTACATAAATATTAAAATAGCCTAGCAGTTGTCCATGATACCAGAGAAAATGTCTGATTGCAATTATTACATAAAAAAAATATTTAACAGTAAAATGAAATGTAAACATAGAACCTGGAACTTTAAGCAGATCAGACTCGAGGACCTGACGACGCTGTCATGAATGCTAAGACAATTCCAAAACAGAAAGAAAAAATCTCAGAACATTGATATAAACATGTGAACAAAGTAAAATTAAAGTATGAGCATGAGAAACAGAAACCTACACGTACAAGTTTTCATGAATTAGAGCTATTAAATCAGACAGGTAGAATAGTCAAACAAAATAACTGAATTAAGTCTACTCCGGAGCATAACATATAATAAAACAAGTAATAACATAAGCTGCAATCAATGAAGTATGTAAGTGTTTTGAGTGGGTGCGCATGGTTCACACTCAGTCCGGATACAAGTCTTATTAGAAAAACTTCCTGCTTGTCGCGACCATCATCACGACCCAGGCCCTACTCAAGGAGGCTTAGTGGGTCCCAACTGGCACCGTGAAGGATGCAACCCAAGTGACCCTAACACGTTTCATTGCTTGCTTATGATATTATGAGTTATATGATTCAAATTTTAAAGATTTTAGCCGAAACGAATTCACTTAAAAGTGAAAGATTGGATGAAGAACTGACTTTACTCAAGACTTACAACCAGACAGACATAAGGAATAAGATTCGATGACATAAGAAAACTAGATAGTTGACTTTATGTTTTTGCGGGTTCAAGCATTCACGAGTGATACGATTACAATACGTTATTTTCCTAGACACCAAATATTCATTTAGATTGACTCATTCCAAGACACGATTATCTCTCAAGTAAACATGCGTTTGTTCTGAACATTTAATATAAAATCACAAATCATCAATTTGATTGCTAACCAGAAATCGTTACATTTGTTATCGTGACATTTGTCGCTCATGCCCAATAATCTACTATTCCTCGAATTACATATCAGATGAGAAGATTAATCATCTAAGTGACTTCTAAATAAGGTCATTCACGATCATAAACACAAGTCATTGCAAACATTTTTAAATATATTATAACCTCAAACTATTAACTTGTCATATAGGCATTCAAGTTCTAGATTCCTTTGGCAGAACAACATATTCACGAATGAAGTCATGTAATTATAAAAGCAGAGACATTAAATTAAACTCAATGATTGCAAGAGAGAGTGATCTCTACTTGACTTAAATGAGGCTGAATCTGACGGAGACGGCTGAGCGGCGCAAGTAAGATTTAGAACCATAAGCGGACCTGTTCAGAAACAATCACAGACAATATTTGATAATTTGACATGACGGAAAACCAAACGCTAGCACAATAATTAATTTATTGCAAGACTCAAACAAGAGGGGGGGGGGGGGTTTAGAAAATTACTTCCCTCAATAGTGAGGGGATAAGATATTACCACGCGAAGACGGAGACTTGACGACGCTTAGGATTGAGGAAACCCTAATTCAGAGAGAGATTTGTGTGGTCACATCAATTGAATCGAGGAGCGGCACTGGAAATCACAAACATAACGCAGTTATACGATTATGAGGGGTAAAATCATGAAACACAAGTTATACAAAATTTATAGCACGAAATTAACCCAATATTTTCAATAAATCTGAATGGAAGTGGCAGAGGAAGAATCTTCCCAATACGGACCAAAACCAAACCCAAGGAGGTGAGAGGAAAAAACCCTAGGCGTTCCTCTCACAAATCCCGGCCAAGGCGAAGGATAAGAGGAGAAATTAGGGCTGACGAGCCTTGGAGGAGGAGGAGACTGTTGTCCTTGCTGCTCGAGGAAGAAGAGGAGGGGGACTGATGGCTGCCCTTGGAGGCCCTAACAAAGGAGGAGGTGGAAATTGGGAGAGGAAGGAGCAGCAAGCGGTGTCGGGCATGGAGGGAGGAGCCGGAGGAGGCGTCAGCGCCTGGAGCAGGAGAAGGCGGCGAAATCGGCGCCAGCGGCTTGAGACAAGGGAGCGGGATCGGGTCGGAGCTGCGTCTTTGCGGGAACGGGAAGAGCGTGATGCGGGAATGGCTTTTCAGCGGAAACCCTAGACGGGGATTAAATCGGGGAGGCTCTCGGGTTAAGAGGGAAATAGAAGGACTAAGGTTTAATATCTAATTATTGTTATTAAAAAACGGGTTATTATATAACATTAGGATTCAAATGTCCATCGTAGGTTGGGGCATCTATACAAATACAACGTGTGATATCATCCTTGCCTACATGATCTCTTCGGGGCTCATGATAGTCCATTTCGTCATCTCTACCTTAGTCGAACTGTGTGTGGTGAACAAGGCGATCTCTATGCAAAAGATATCGAGGTTGAGGTCGCTCTTCCTGTGGCTGGTGGTGTCGACCAACGATGGGACCTCTACGATGCTTATAATCTATAGCTCCGGGCCCTCGGGGAATGGCGGAGGAGCCAATGCTAGTGGGTTAATAAACATACGGTCTGGAAGTCCCTCAATATCTTGATTCCCTCGTGGTGGACAACTTGTGGTCTAATGAGTTATTGAGTTCTATCGAAGGAAATATGTAAAGACCTATTAGTAAAGGCCCATTTAGTCTCTTAGGTAGGAAGTTTAGTCCCACATCTTGAATGGGACATTCTCTCCTCTCCCTCTTATATATTTGTACCCATACATGTATATTTTAAGGTTTTTACATGGAATATATGAGAATTTCTCCATTCAGTAATTCTTCTACATAGTATCAGAGCTCGAAGGTCCTTCCTGCAGGTAGTTTTTTTTCCTGACCGCCGCCTGCTCTTTTCTTGCATAAGCTTGCGGTCTCCTCCTTTCTATCCGTCATTTCCTTCTCTCATGGCTTCCACTTTCTTCTTCTATTCTCTTGTCGCGGACCTGCGGTCTCCTCTTTTCTATCCACCATTTCCCTCTCTCGTGGCTTTTACTTTCTTCTTTTATTCTCTTGCCGCGGATAGCTCTCCTCTAACCGCATCCCCTTATCATCGACAAATTTTGTCTGCTCCCCAGCCTCACTTTGTTGATCACCGCCCTTGGCTCTTGATAAGTTGTTGTTGCTGCCCTTTGCGCCCTGACCTTGCTCTTTGTTGCCCCTCTGTCCATGGCCACACATTCTACTTCGAACAACATTCAAACTGACATTGATGACTTGCGCATTCAAATCCAGCAACTTCAAGGGATGATCATTCTCCGGGCTCTGTTGTGTCAATTTCTGATGGTGCTTTCTCCGGTCTTGCTAATAGTTCGTCTTGGATCTTGGATTTAGGGGCCTCCCACCAGATTACCTCCCAACAACCATCACATTACTTGGACTCTGTGCACTCCAAGTTCATTACTGCTGCAAGTGGGGATGTCATTCCCGTCTCTGGCTCAGCCAACATTAACATTACTCTCTCCATCACTCTTCGCTCAGCTCTTCATGTTCCGGGCTCTCCTTTCAACCTTCTCTCTATTAGTCGTCTCACTCAAGACCTTGATTGCTACATAACATTCTCTTCAACCTCTTGTGTTGTGCAGGATCGCAAGACACAGTCTATCATTAAAAAAGGGCATCTGTCGAATGGTCTCTACATCTTTGACCCCTCCCCTCCAACGATTTTCTCCTCTATTAGTTCTGTTGAATGACATTGTCGTCTTGGTCACGCTTCTTCTAAACATACTCTGAAAAGCTCTTCCCGATGTTTCCTTCCAAGATTTCACGTGAGTCTGGTATCTATGGAAAACATCATCGGTCTACGTTCTCATCTCATCCTACTAGGAGTCCTGTTTTCCTTGATCTAGTTCACTCTGATATTTAGGGATCCTACAAACTCGCCAGTGTTTTTAGCTACTGTTACTTTGTTACCATTGTCGATGATTACTCTCGGGTAACATGACTGTATCTACTTTATGATCGCTCTGAACTGTCTGGTGTATTTCGTGTCTTTATCAATGAAACTCGCAACCAGTTCTCTACTACAATTAAAACTCTCCGTACCGGCAATGCACGCGAATGCACTAGTCATGCGTTTACTAACCTGTGTGCTGAGTTTGGGATCATACATCAAACCTCGTGTGCCTACACCTCCCAACAAAATGGCTTTGTTGAACATAAGAATCGTCACCTACTTGAGATCACCCGTACTCTTGCGTTTCAAATGAATGTTCCCAAACATTATTGGAATTTCACGGTCTCTACCGCCTGCTCTCTTATTAATCGCATGCCTTCCTCTATTCACAACTTTGTGGTTCCCTTCAACCTTCTTTTTCCCTCCACACCTCCTTTTTCAGCCATCTCTCGCGTGTTTGGCTGCATGTGCTATGTTCATAATCTTGGCCCGTCTACAAATAAGCTTGCGCCACGTGCCACAAAATATATGTTTGTTGGTTACTCCCATACTCAGAAGGGTTATATCTGCTTCTTTCCTAAGGATCGCAAGGTTGTTACTTCTGCCGATGTTACCTTGCTCGAAGTCCAGCCCTATCATTCTCAACCAATTGATTCTCTTCTTCCATCACTTCTTCCGCGGCTTGATGTCCCTGTTACTTTCAACCTTCCACCTCTCCTTCCCACACCACTCCCACCAAACCCACCTCTCCTTCCAACGCCACTCCCACCCAGACCACCTCTCATTCGTGTGTATACTCGTCATCGACCTTCATCTACTACCCTATGAGAGATTCCCTTCTTTGATGATATTTTGCAGCCTGCTGATCCGACAACCAGTTCTACTGCACACCCGATGACGAATTATGTCTCCTTCCACCGCCTCTCTCCGGAACTTCGCCAATTTGCTCTTTCGTTATCCTTTATTACCATCCTTACTTCTGTGCAGGAGGCTCTCCAACATTCGGGATAACGAGAGGCTATAGACGAGGAAATGTCTGCTCTTTGGGCTAACCACACTTGGGATCTTGTCCCTCTTCCTTCTGGATAGAGTTGCGTGCATTGTAAGTGGGTGTTTACCATCAAACATGGTCCGTATGAGACAATTCAACTTTTGAAAGCCCTTCTGGTAGCTCGTGGTTTTACTCAACAACAAGGTCTAGATTATGATGAAACCTTTTCTCCAGTTGCCAAACTCAATATTATTCGTATGTTGATCTCCCTCGCTGTTCATCGGCATTGACCGTTGCACCAATTGGATATCAAAAATATTTTTCTTAATGGAGATTTGCAGGAGATCATTTATATGCATTAACCTTCCGGGTTTGAGATCACGAGGGTGTCTCTTGTCTGTTGTCTGAAGAAGTTACTTTATGATCTCAAACAGTCGCCTCGGGCATGGTTTGACAAATTCAATCAGATTGTTAGTGCTGTGTGGTTCACTCAGAGTTCAGCCGACTTCTCGTTATTCACTCGTCATCGTCCAACAGGCACACTGATTCTCTTGTTGTATGTTGATGATATTCTGATTATGGGAGACGATCTTACAGGAATACATCTGATCAAACAACATCTGGCGACTGTGTTCCAAACAAAGGACCTGAAAAGCCTTCGTTACTTTCTTGGTCTCGAGGCAGCTCGGCGACCTGATGAGCTCGTGTTATCTCAAAGAAATTATTGTCTTGAATTGCTTCATGATGCGGGCTACTCTGGATGCAAGCTTGTCGACACTCTCATGGATATCAATCACAAACTCTGCGCTCATGCCTCGGATTCTGATCTGCTTCTTCCGAACCCAGAGTACTATCGTCGTCTTGTGGGAAAGTTGATATATCTCACTGTTACAAGACCTAATATATCATTTGATGTTGGAGTTGTTAGTCGATTCATGCATGAGACACATATCTCTCATCTCCAGGCAGTTGACTGCATTCTTCGATTCTTGAAGACTGCTCCTGGACATGGACTTGTATACTAGCCCTTTTTTGTCTCCCTTATCTCTGAGTACATATTCTGATGTTGATTATGCTGGTTCTTTGGATGATCGTCGTTCCACAAATGGATACTGCACTTATTTTGGAGGATATCTCATTATATGGAGTAGCAAGAAACAGTCTGTAGTTGCTCGCTCATCGGCTGAGGACGAGTATCGTTTATTGACATCTATTGTGTCTGAGCTTCCATGGCTTGAGGGTCTCTTTGACGATTTAGGAGTCAAGCTTTCCTCATCGGCCACCCTATTTTGCAATAGTCAAGCTGCCATACACATTGCCAAGAATTCTGTTTTCCATGAACGAACGAAACACAATGAAGTTGACTGTCATTTCATTTGGGAGAAGGTTCAATTGAAAAAAATAGAGTTAATGCATGTTTTCGCTGCCAAGTAATTTGTTGACATCCTCACCAAAACCTTACCTAGACCTTTGTACTATCAGTTCTTGTTCAATCTTGGTGCCTACAATTTGTACGCTCCAGCTTGCGGGGGAGTGTTGAAGGAAATATGTAAAGACTCATTAGTAAAGACCCATTTAGTCTCTTAGCTAGGAAGTTTAGTCTCAAATCTTGAATGAGACATTCTCTCCTCTTCTTCCTTCTATGTATCTGTACTCATACATGCATATTTTTAAGTTTTTACATGTAATATATGAGAATTTCTCCATTCAGTAATTCTTCAAGTTCTAATGGACATGGATTCCTGATAGGATCTAGACCATCTACCCTAGTGGTAAGGACTCTGAATTGCTCCCTAAGGTCATGAAACTGTGCATCTATTTTATTGAATCGATTTGCCAATTTTTTTTGAAATCAAACATTGACAAGTCAGTGTTATAACTGATGGTGACTTGGTTATCGGAAGGAAGAGACTCTTCTTTGATATGCCTAAATACCTTGTCGCTATGAAACATGCAAATGGTTCTAACCCGGGGTTTTGATATCAAATTGATGCAGAGTAAGGTCTTAGAGAGGCTAAAGGGTATTTTCTATATGCAGACATATTTATGACAATTTATTTTACTTGCAATAATTTTTTCTTTCTAAATCAAAATACTAGATTATTCTCAGTTGATAAAGAGAACAAGCAAGGAAACACAGGACGTCGTATATATGTAAGAGTACTCAAAACCAAATAGCTAAGTAAATGAAAACTCACAAATACTCAAAAACATGGATCAACAGTTACAAATAACATATCTATTAAGTACGAAACTAACACTTAATTCAACAATCAAATATTGACTTCAAACTAAAAACTCACCAAAATCTGAAATGAGGGAGGGCTGAATGGGTATTTGGAGGACTTTTGGAAGCTGGAAATGAGGCCCTGATTTGTAATTTCCCCTCTGGATGTAGCTCAAGCTGTTAGGCAGCACTGGTGGATGTTGGAATGGACTTCTGGGGTGGCTGGTAGAGGCGGGCTGCTGCTGAATGATGGACAACTGATGGTAGGAGGGATGTGGAAGCAACAGTTGGCTTTTGGAATGTAGATTTCTGCAGCTGGGATTGAAATCCAGCCCATGGACAGATTTCCAGAGGGTTGTATGTGAGCTGTCGGGTGCTGTTTTCAGGGAGGGATCCTGTTGGAGGGTGGTTCCACGTGAGAGGGAGAGGGTGGTTGGAAGGGATATATGGGCTCGGTTCTAAGTACGGAGGCGGGAAGAAGTGGTTCCACGTGAGAGGAGAGTTGGGTAGGATGCTGGGTGGAGGGAGGGGGTTTGGTTTTGGAGTGAGAGTGTGGGAATGTGGTTCTACATGGGCTCTTAAGGGAGAGGGAGGGGCCGATTGTAGTGGAAGAGGTGGGTAGTGGAGGAAATATAGGAGATCCTAAATTTTAGGAAAGGTGGAGTTAGTGTGGTAGTGGGGTAGTGGAGAGGTAGTTAAGGTGGTTATGGGGTGGCAGTGGCGGTCCGAAGGTGGTCTCCGGTGGTGGTAGTGGCCAGAGGTGTTTTCTGACGATCGCCAGAATACAAAGCATGGACAAGGCTTGAAGGGTGGAAGTGGAAGCTTACCGGAGTTGGCCTGGAAAGGTTTTCCGGTGATCGCTAAAAAGTGAAAATGGACGGGATTGGAGAGGGGATGGGGTTGTTTTTGGAGGAATATGGGGAGGAGTAAGGTGGCTGGCCGATTGGTGGTTTTGGGAGGTGGTTGGGGCTGTCGGCTGAAGGTGGAGGGAGGGGAGTGGGGGTTTCCTGTTGGCTGGAGGTGGTTACTGGATTTTAGTGGCTGGTTGGGAGAAGACGGGGTTCAGATTTGGGGAAGGGGAAGAGAGTGTGTTGGCTGGCTGCAAGAGGAGTGATGGGAGGTCCAAGCTTCATGCCTGGGGGTTTCGGCTTCAACACCGGATGATCAAAAACATAGCTTCTTTGCTTCAACTTTCAATACCAATCTAAGGAGCCCTCTACTCCTATATATAGGCTAGAGAGGGGCAACGAACAACCATGATTCTTCGCCTGTTGTATCCCTCAAAATAAACAAAAATATAATGAAAATTAAAAAAGGAAAAAATTGTTACGATCAGCGATCCGCTCGCGATGAGTTGTCCGATCGTAACTAGGCCCGAGGTTGGCGTGAATAGACCCTAATGGGAGTGTGGCATGATTCCCATCAAAAGGGAGGCAGTACAGAGCGAGTTGGGCATGATCCCTATAGGCACTTAACAATGACTTTCCACGAGCTTTCGGCATGATGTCGATGATGACATAGGACCAGACGAGACATCTCGATTTCTGAAGTTTGTCAATATCGGCAGACTTACTGGAGGGGAGGTCGATGCCGATAGTGAGCCGAAGAAGGATTTCCAATGCAGATTGCAGAGAGGCTCGTGGTCGAGCTGGAGCAGTTTGTTGGAGGTGTGTTTCAAAGTCAACGACAAACTGGATTTGGCTCGACGATGAGGAGTTGATCTATTGACGAAGTGCTAAAATAGTTACTATCCTAAATTACCGAACCTCTTTATTCAAGGTCTTACTAGACGGTCAATCCAATAAGTCATCTTCAAACATAAAATACGTTTGTACATAATGGAAACAAAATAAGATGTGTGAAAAATAAAAGACAACATAGATTGTGATGTAGGGGTAGGCTAGTGGTGCTCGGAAGCTAGGACTCAACGTGCACGTGTGAGGGAATATGCGAATGCGATGCTACATGCAATGAGCAGTCGGAAAGCAATGACTAATAATGTAAGCAATGAAAGTTGGCAGCACCACGCAGTTAATCGAAATAAAAGCAGTTAAATAACTTGGGCAATTTGGCAACGGCTTCCTCCGCACGGAGGGCCTGAGCAAGCGGCGGCGACTAATTCCACAATAATTATCAGCGTATAAAAACAACAACTACCAAACTAGAATCATAGCACAAATATAGATAAGCGACCAAGTGCCAATGTCAAGTACAAACATAATACCATGAAATACTCACGATGCAGTGGGCTGATCCGAGGCGATGGAGGATTTGACGAACCGGATGCAAAACGAGCGATCGGAAGTGGAATCGGAGGCGACGCGGCGATGGTGGTGGCTGCCCTCGGCGAAGAGTGGCGGTAACGGACGGTAAAACGGCGGATCCGGCCACAAATGAGTAGATCCGGGCCGGGGGAAAATAGATCCGATGATTTGGAGCGGATCCGAACAAAAATGGAAGGTTTGGGTGGAGGGGATAACGGATCGGAGTGTCGGTGGATAGATCCGCTAATTTTAGGACGGATCCGGGCTACGAGAGTGAGAATATGGAAGTGGAGGGTAGATCGGGGGAAGGTAGTGCTAGATCAATTAGATCTAGAATTTTCGGAGTGTTGGGGGGGGGGTGTGGATCCACGAGGGGAAGGAAAGGAGGGGGCGGGTAGGGCTAAAGAGGCCCTAGAGGAGATCGGATTTGGGAAAGGAGGGGCTGAAGGGGTGCTGGACCTGCAGCCAAGTCGGCGGCCAGGGAAAGTCGGAAATCCCGACTTTTCACTGTAGCAGGGGGGGGGGGGGGGGGGCGGAAAAGGGCTCCAGGGACTGTAGCAGTAGTCGGCTGCTGGACGGTTTTCTGGAGGGATTCCGGAGGCTGAAACGAGCTTTCGAGAGGTGGAAAATGAAGGTGGGGAAGGGAGATACCTTGGGGGGAAGCTTGGCGGCCTAGGAGTCGTCACCTAGGGTTCCACGGCGTCGACACCGGGGAGGGATCGCTGGAATCCGGGATTATTTCTCTCCAAATTCTGCAATACCTTTGGAATCAGCCTCTAGCATCCTATTTATAAGAAAAACATAACTTAGGGCATCCCCATCAACGGCTATGATTGGCCGGTGGGTTAGTCCTTGAAATACATCAAAATATACTCAAAAAAATTAAAGTAATATAGTGATTTGACTCGCGACGACGTCCCGGACGCAATCGCGGAGTCCGATCGGCGATCCGATCAAGTCTTCCTGCGCGAGTACATGTATGTGGGCCCCGCCTTGCGGCGAGCTCCTCCAAGTGCATCCGATGGCTCCCCATCAACTCCCCCCGACTGAAAGGCCTTCATCTCCGATGAATGGAGATGATCGTACTGAAGTCGAAGTCCGGGGGCGAGCCGATCTAACTCTGCCGGTAGTATCCAAGTATCATCTGTGTCAGGTCGGCCCCGCCAATGTACCAGGTAGCGGCAACGCGGTCCGGCCGAGGTGGGAACAAACTGGTGGGATCTGATCTCTGTGACGCTCTCATCTCTTGCCTCTCGGAAGGTGGGTCCCGATGCGATCGGTGGTGCCTGCGGGGGAACCAAAGGGGACGAAGTCCCAGGTGGGTGGGTGGCAATAGTGGATGAGCTAGGATGGCTAGCAGGTGGTGGGGGTGGCTGAGCATTTCCCTCGCTCGGGTCCACATACTCATGAGGCTCATAGTATGAAGTCAGATCCTCAACATTAAACACGGGGTGAATTCCCATACTGGCCGGGATGTCAAGCCGGTAGGCGTTGGTCCCAATACGACTAATAATGGAATATGGACCTATTCGCCGCGCGCTTAACTTCTTGGCAGGCCCCGAAGGGAGCCTCTCGGGGCGGACTCGCACCATTACCTTCTCGCCTACATTAAATATCTGCTCTCGCCTTCGCTTATCTGCATGGGCTTTATAATTATCATTGCTTATTATTATTTGTCGGCGGACCGACTCATGCAAATCATGCAAATGTCGTGCAAATGACTCAGCAGACTCACTAGGGCGGGACTCTAGAGGGCTCGGGACAAGGTCTATAGGTTTCCTAGGGTCGTATCCTGAAACTACGTGAAATGGACTCAACCCGGTGGACCTATTGACTGAGCTATTGTAGGCAAACTCGGCGATCGGCAAATCTAGGTCCCAACTACCTACATGCTCACCAGCTAGACACCGCAACAGATTCCCTAAGCTCCTATTCACTACCTCAGTCTGACCGTCCGTCTGTGGGTGATATGCCGAGGAAAACCTAAGGATAGTACCAGTCTTGTGCCACAGGGTTTTCCAAAAGTAGCTCATGAACCTCACATCGCGGTCAGACACGATCGACTTGGGCAGACCATGCAACCGAAAGACATCCCTCATGAATATAGATGCCACGTGGGTCGCATCAGCCGTCTTGCGGCAAGCAATGAAGTGTGCCATCTTCGAAAACCGATCAACCACCACGAAGATGGAATCGTGTTTCCGTAAGGTGCGGGGGAGTCCGAGAACAAAATCCATGCTGATGTCCTCCCAAGGGCGGTGTGACACGGGTAGGGGCGTGTAAAGGCCGGTGTTCTGCTTATTTCCCTTGGCCGTCTGACAGATACGGCAGTGGCGCACAACCCGAGCTACGTCCTTCTTGAGGCTAGTCCAGTAGAGACGGTCCTCAACAAGGGCTATGGACTTATCTCGCCCGAAGTGACCCGCGGCTCCGCCCGCATGCAGTTCCCAAATCAGGTAATCTCGGTAAGACGTCTGAGGAACGCATAGGCGGGAAGCCCGGTACAGATATCCCTCGTAAATCTGGTACCCCTCAACAGGGTCGGGTGGGTCTCGGGATAGAGCGGTATAAATCTCACCAAAGTCAGGGCACGTAGGGTAATCGAGCATCAGTCGCTCAAGTCCCTGCACACTCGCTGTCATCGTCTGCAATAGGGACACGCGGCGACTCAACGCATCGGCCGGCTTGTTCTCAACACCCGCGCGGTGTTTGAGAACGTAATGAAAATCCTGCAGATACTCAACCCACTTCGCATGCCGGTGGCCCAGCTTGCGCTGCGAGTCGAGGTAACGGAGGGCCTGGTGGTCGGAATACAACACGAACTCCCGGGGAAGGAGATAGTGTCGCCAGTAGCGCAGAGACTGGACAATAGCATAAAATTCTCGATCGTAGTTCGAGTACTTTTGCTTTGCGTCATTCAGCTTCTCACTAAAGTAGGAAACTGGATGTCCCTCTTGGCTCAATACGCCACCTATACCGATACCGGACGCGTCGCAGGCGACCTCAAAGGCGCGACTAAAATCTGGTAACCTCAGGACGGGAGCTGTCGTCAATCTCTCCTTAATCTCCTCGAAGGCTCTGGTGGCTGCGGGGGTCCACTGAAACTCTCCCTTCTTGAGACAGCTCGTGAAGGGGGCCATGATCGTGCTGAACCCCTGGACAAACCTCCTATAGAAGGTGGCAATCCCGTGAAAGCTACGAGCCTCATGGATATTCCTAGGTACAGGCCAATCTCGAATAGATTTGACCTTCTCAGGGTCCACGGAGACTCCAGTGGAGGAAATAATAAAGCCTAGGAAGTGGACGGACTCGGACAGAAAGGCGCACTTCTTCAGGTTCACATACAACTTCTCTTGACGGAGGGTGCCGAAGAGAAGTCTCAAATGATCGAGGTGAGCGGCCTGAGTCTGGCTGTAGACTAATATGTCATCAAAGTACACCACCAGGAACTTGCCCATGTAGGGCCGCAACACCTGCGTCATAACTCGCATGAATGTGCTCGGGGCATTGGATAGCCCGAATGGCATGACTAGCCACTCATACAAACCGTCCTTGGTCTTAAATGCGGTCTTCCACTCGTCCCCCTCACGAACTCGTATCTGATGGTACCCGCTGCGGAGGTCGATCTTGGAGAAGATCTGGGCACCGGACATAGTATCCAGTAAGTCATCGAGTCGTGGGATGGGGAAATGATACTTGACCGTGATCTTATTGATGACGCGGCTGTCGATGCACATACGCCAACTACCGTCCTTCTTAGGGGTAAGAAGGGCGGGAACCGCACAAGGACTCATGCTCTCGCGAATGAACTGCTTCTGAAGAAGCTCGTCAACTTGCCGTTTGAGCTCAGCGTGCTCATCCGGGTGCATACGGTAGTGGGGCAGGTTCGGGAGGGAAGCTCCCGGGACTAAATCAATGGCATGCTGAATGTCCCGAGGGGGAGGCAGCTCATCGGGGAGCTCGTCCGGCATAATGTCCGCAAACTCGCCTAACAGGGGACGCACCGCGAGTGGGAAATCGACTGGGGCGTCCTCAGTAACCTGGGTAGCGGCGACTACATAGATAACGTCGGACTCCGCACTATCTCGCAGAAACTCACCTCGCCTCAGAATATGCAGTGGTCGCGAGGCGCTCGTGCTCGGAGATGACTCTACCACACCCTTGGGTCGATCTCGGGGCTGGGTGGGTGTCAACGTGATCTTCCGCCCCTTATCATAAAAGACACACGTGTTCGAGCGGCCGAAGCACGTGACATCACGATCAAAAAGCCAGGGGCGGCCAAGCAACACGTGAGCGACGTCCATGGGAATAACATCGCACCAGACCTTGTCCTGAAAGGACGCAATGGTGATCGGGACTAAGCAACGCTGGGTGACCTGAATCGCCGTCTTGTCAACCCAGACGACACGGTACGGATGGGGGTGAGGCTCTGCCTTCACCTGCATACGGTCAAGCGCCTTCTGGGCTACAATATTCACGCAACTCCCACCATCAATGGCTAGCTTGCAGGGACCGCCTGCACTAGGGAAGTACGTGTAAAAGATGGTCGTGCGTCGCCAGTCCTCGTCCACACGTGGGGTGTGTAGGAGGCACCGAATCACTCCCACCTCTAATGATCGCTCGGCATCACTCTCCCAACCTTCCTCGACTGCAGCCCTAACCTCCTCTGGGGCCTCCTCTTCACCCTCTAAACCCTGTTCCTCCTCTTCCTCAAGTAACAGGTTCCGCGTGGGGCACTGCGCCGTCACGTGGCCCCTGCCAGAGCATCTAAAACATACAATGCCCCCAGATCGCTGACCATCAGTGGCTACGGCTTTACCCTTCGCATCCGCGGGGATGCGCGAGGGTGCGGCCGTGGTGGTCTGGGGCGGAGCGGGTTTCCTAAAGGTCGAGGAATCAGTCCGAGAGGTGAACTGCCTCGTACTAGACGAACGAAGGTACTTCTCATACTCGAGGGAGAGCTGGAATATCTGATCAACAGTCTCCAAGCGGTGGGGAATCAACTCTCTCCGAATATCGGAGCGAAGGCCCGCCTTGAAACGGGCGGCAGTGACAATAGGTTCCTCTAAAATATCACTCCTGACGACCAGCTCATCGAAGCGAGCCATGTACTCGGCGACAGTAAGTGTCCCCTGTCGTAAGTTCTGTAGCTGCTCAAATAGCTGATCTCGATATGACGCGGGGAGGTACTTCTCCTTTAGTCTCTCCTTCATCTCGTCCCATCTGGCGATGGGGTAGTAACCATCCCGCTCTAGAGCTCTCTCGACACTAATCCAGAACACCTTAGCTTGCCCGATTAACTTCATCTTTGCAAAGCGGACGCAACGCTCGTCACTCATGTCGTACCACTCGAAGTAGTGGTCCATGTCCAAGAGCCAATCGCTGAAGGCTTTCGGATCTAGGCGACCATCGAACGAAGGGGCATCGAGTCGGATGCGACGAGTGATGTCATGATAGTGGCCCCCTCTCCTAGGATCGGGGTAGTCCTCGGGGTAGTCATCATGAGCGTAGTCGTATCGAGCGGGTGGGGGACCACGCTCTCTCCGACCCGGGGGATAATAATCATCCTGGTGATGGTCGCGACGACCGTGTGGGGGCACACGATCTCTGGGGTCCGGCTAGGCTGACGTGGCATACGGTACTCATCACGCTGGGGTGGCAGCCTATCCCTCGCCGGGACTTGCCTATAATCTCTCGCAAAATCAGGGTGTCGCCTTACTGGCGGAATCGGGGCTCGATGAGGACTATCACGATGGTGACGGTCTGCGGGAGGTGGGCCATCCCTCGGGCGTTGCCCTCGACGTGGAGGAGCGTCCGGGTCGTCCTCAAGAGAATCGTCACGCTGTGTCGGAGTGTCCCTGGCATCCTCTAAGTGGCTTAAACGAAGGTTCACCTCGGCAAGGTCATGACGCACATCGTCGAACTGGGCTCCTATGGTGTCAAGGCGACCTAGGACCAGACGTTGGAACTCAGCGAAAGCGGCGTCCGAATTCGAACTCGTCGCTCGGTCCTCAGTGTTCTGTGGTTCTACCATGCTTACTCTAAAAGTCCTACCACTACGGAGCATGCAAGTGGCCTAACTTGGCTCTGATACCAAATGATGTAGGGGTAGACTAGTGGTGCTCGAAAGCTAGGACTCAACGTGTACGTGTGAGGGAATATGCGAATGCGATGCTACATGCAATGAGCAGTCGGAAAGCAATGACTAATAATGTAAGCAATGAAAGTTGGCAGCACCACGCAGTTAATCGAAATAAAAGCAGTTAAATAACTTGGGCAATTTGGCAACGGCTTCCTCCGCACGGAGGGCCTGAGCAAGCGGCGACGACTAATTCCACAATAATTATCAGCGTATAAAAAACAACAACTACCAAACTAGAATCACAGCACAAATATAGATAAGCGACCAAGTGCCAATGTCAAGTACAAACATAATACCATGAAATACTCACGATGCAGTGGGCTGATCCGAGGCGATGGAGGATTTGACGAACCGGATGCAAAACGAGCGATCGGAAGTGGAATCGGAGGCGACGCGACGATGGTGGTGGCTGCCCTCGGCGAAGAGTGGCGGTAACGGACGGTAAAACGGCGGATCCAGCCACAAATGAGTAGATCCGGGCCGGGGGAAAATAGATCCGATGATTTGGAGCGGATCCGAACAAAAATGGAAGGTTTGGGTGGAGGGGATAACGGATCGGAGTGTCGGTGGATAGATCCGCTAATTTTAGGACGGATCCGGGCTACGGGAGTGAGAATATGGAAGTGGAGGGTAGATCGGGGGAAGGTAGTGCTAGATCAATTAGATCTAGAATTTTCGGAGTGTTGGGGGGGTGGATCCACGAGGGGAAGGAAAGGAGGGGCGGGTAGGGCTAAAGAGGCCCTAGAGGAGATCAGATTTGGGAAAGGAGGGGCTGAAGGGGTGCTGGACCTGCAGCCAAGTCGGCGGCCAGGGAAAGTCGGAAATCCCGACTTTTCACTGTAGCGGGGGGGGGGGGGGGGGGGGGCGGAAAAGGGCTCCAGGGACTGTAGCAGTAGTCGGCTGCTGAACGGTTTTCTGGAGGGATTCCGGAGGCTGAAACGAGCTTTCGAGAGGTGGAAAATGAAGGTGGGGAAGGGAGATACCTTGGGGGGAAGCTTGGCGGCCTAGGAGTCGTCACCTAGGGTTGCACGGCGTCGACACCGGGGAGGGATCGCTGGAATCCGGGATTATTTCTCTCCAAATTCTGCAATACCTTTGGAATCAGCCCCTAGCATCCTATTTATAAGAAAAAACATAACTTAGGGCATCTCCATCAACGGCTATGATTGGCCGGTGGGTTAGTCCTTGAAATACATCAAAATATACTCAAAAAAATTAAAGTAATATAGTGATTTGACTCGCGACGACGTCCCGGACGCAATCGCGGAGTCCGATCGGCGATCCGATCAAGTCTTCCTGCGCGAGTACATGTATGTGGGCCCCGCCTTGCGGCGAGCTCCTCCAAGTGCATCCGATGGCTCCCCATCAGATTGTAATGCCAAAAATAAAGTAACTGAAAGGAGGTGATACTTGGGTGTGCCTCCCGATGTGACGAAGGATGCATCATTAGGTGGAAGGAGAAGAAGACACCCTTGTGGAGGGAGAAGATTGGCTCTCCAGCACATGGGCATAAGAGAGCTTAACTATATGACCCATTTCTTGGATGAAATTTGACCTTAGTGATCCAACAGTCCTAAGTGTAAGGAACACTGCTCAGTGTAAAATTATTGTAAGGATAACATGTTGATATTCTGCAACAGTTTTCATCGTTCGGGAGGTTTGACACCTCGATACCAACAAGAAGGTCTAGAATATACTTTCATTGTCCGATAAAATTCTCTCCAGACCATGCCACCTCAATACCAAAAACGTGATGTGATGATGAGGAGCCGTGTTGTTTTTCAAAGTCCGATGTCATGTACTGCTTCACTTCAATAATATATTTTCATTATCATTATCAACACACAATCAAAATAGTCCAATGTATAGAGTCTTGTGAATAAATACAGTGATCATGTTGCTTCGAAAAAAGTACACCTTAACTTGGGGCTCGATTTATCGATTCAAGTTTATGGAGACCCTTTCAAATCATAAAGGGCTTTCTTTAGGAGGAAGGCATAGAAATGATGAGCATTTATAGGAAATCTTAATGGAGTTCCATAATGTTTTTTTTCTGAAAATCACCGTTCAAGAATGTGTTTTTAACTTTAAGTTGATGTAGAGGACAAGACTTATGAGTAACAATAGAGAACAAGATGCATATATAGTTAAGTTCTGCAAAATGTGCAAAGATTTCTTGATAGTTAACTTCATGAAATTCAGTGAATCCTTTTCTACTACTTGATATTATCGATTGATTGAGACATCTTGACAATATTTTATGTTGAAGAGAGAAGACCCAACAACAAGTGACCATATGCCATCTAGAAGGGATTGAAACCGGATCCGATGTATTTTGGATACCTAAAACAATTTTTTTATTGCGGAGCCTTCTTCTATTGATGTTGTAAGAGGGGTTCAAATTACTTTTTTTTTGGATTGAATGGAGGAAATAAAGATAAGGGCAGGTGATGAAGATCGATCATGCATCTTTTGAAGATTTGTAAGGTTGACACTTTTTTTGGATCGTCAAATGAACGATCGGAGATCATGTTGTTGTGACCGACTCATTTTTTAGTGTTTTTATTTAAATTTTTTGAGTTATATTTAGAGAGTTAGGGTACCAGATCCGATCGTGCGATGTAATCCATCAAATTTCCTTAGCTCAACCCCCTTTATCTATATCTGGTGTTTGCTCTAGTGTAGGGCATCGAGAGTTGGCTTCCATATGCAGTCGCTCGGTCGTGTCTCCTCTTCGGTGCGATATCCCTTCCTCGGTGCAAGGTTAAGGAACCAGTGCGGCGCCGACGCTGCCAATCCCGGTTTTTGTAGGTGCCGATCCCAGTTTTCGGGGATGTCGACACCCCCGTCCACCGCCTCCCTTGCCTCCGACGAAACACCCTTTCCTACATCTTCCCTCCCCCACTCCATCGGCCGTCAGTTTCTCATCTAGCCTCCTTGAACTATTGTTGATCTACCATTCACCGCCAACCCTACCTCCAATGACCCCAATCCAGGCCCCGGTCATCCCCCCTACTACACTACAGCATTCCATCCTAGACACCACAACCTCGTTTACCTCCTCCAGTCCCATTTTCCCTCTTTTAGTCCTCTTACAACCCTCTTCTAGCTCCTTACAGCCCACATTCAAACCACCAACAACATCTTATCCTTTATATCTACCTCCAACAGATCCAAATCCCCTCCAACCCTAGACTGACCGATTCCCAAGCCTCCAAGCCTCTGCCCCCTACAGTCTCCAGGATACTTGGCCGACCCTCCCCCTTACTCTCTTCTAAGCTCCAACCCTCCTAAAGCCCTAATCAGCCACCCCATCCCCAAAACAACCATCCTCCCTCCTCTGGATGCCCGCTTCCAACAATTATTTTTTCCTTTGGAATACCTGCACCACATCTGCAACCACCGAATTTATACACCTACGCCGACAATCCTTTATGTTATGTCCATTGTCATCCTTTGATTCGAGTGAGACTAACCACCCAGCACACAGTGCTTACGACGCAACACATCATGTCCGCATGACGCTTAGTATGTGGCTTTGTGCAGTCATTTGTTTAAAGGTAAATGGTTGCACTCTTTTCATAAGTTCGAGCTAATAGACCAGTTGCATAAGCGTTTGATGTTACAAGTGGTATCAGAGCAAGGTCGTGTGTTCAAGGATAGACAAAAGCGCCTGATGGGTCTAATGGTGTAATGAACATAATTAAATTTTAACATGTGTGGGTTCCCTTAACCTGTGTGGGTTTCAGTTATCTGTATGGTTTGCCACGTAATTAAATCTTAACATATGTGGGTTCCCTTAACCTTTGTGGGTTTCAGTTATCCGTGTGGTTTGCCTACGTGCCATTGGGGGGTGGGTGTTGGGTCCATCGCCACCCTTTGACTAAAGTGTGACTAACCGCCCATCCCACAACGCTTACGATGCAGCACCTTATGTATACCTGGTGCTTAGCATGAGGATTGGCATTGCCATTTGTTTAAGGGGAAATGGTTGTGCCCTTTCTATCGAGCTTTTGAATTAGTTAGGTAAGCACTTAATCGTACACTTAGTGAGTTCTGCATTTATTTTCAAATTCATCACATTTGTACCGATGCATTCTTTATTGCTGGTAATATTTGACTCTCATTAGTTTTGTCTTGGTGATGCAGTGATAGGTTGACTCGAGAATGGCTTTTCTAAACATAATTTAAAATGCAAATGCCGAGTAGTGTCGTGCAAGAACAGTCCAATTAAAATTGCAACAGGTAATTAATTATTATAATAAAACGACAGAGGCTCGTGCGGTTGCAAATAATTAATTTAAGGAAAACGAATATTAATTTTAACTTTACTGAGACGCAAGTATTTTAAGCGATCACAGAATAAGTTATGCAAGTAGCACAACGACAGGACTAATAACAAATAAAAATAGTAATCCCACGTATTATAAGTGCTGAAAAAACAACAATAAAAAACAGAACTTTATGCCACAATTTGCACGTGTAGATGGCGGCACGACAGTTGTTGGTGGGCATCCGAGGTCTTGACAATGGAGGAAAGTGGTTGGAGGCTCTCGGTGGAAGTGTGTAAGGGTTGTTGGAGGAGAGCTCGATTCACGGGTGAATGGAGGGGGAGGTTTAGATGAAGGGGAAGGAGATGAGGTTGGGCCGGTGGAGTCCACATGAGGGAACTTTAGGGGAAAGGGGTTGAAATGCAGCAGGAGAGGCAGGGAGTAATTGCTGCCGACGGCAAGGGGGCCGGCGGCGTCGGGTGAGGCAAGGAGGGTCGGCGGCAAACGATGAACGAGAGGGATGGGGAATAGTGGATTCCGGTGGATGGGTGGGTGAGGAGGAAGCCTGGATTGGAACCGATCTCGGGACAGGAGGGTTGGAGGCGGCAGTGGACTGGAGCGGGGTTTTCGGGGAAGGAGAACACAACGAAGGAGGAAGTGGTTTTCGGTGGCTGGACTATTGGAGGAATAGAGAGGGGACGGCGGAGGGGCTCATCAGCATCGGAGAGGAGGCGGAGGTTGCTTCTCGGCATCACACCAAGAGCGGAGAAGACGGTATCGCGCGGATTTGACCGAGCGGTTGCAGCTTTTCTTGCCAAAACATCGATGCCTTCTTCCCCAAACTACCCGGTTATATATAACCCTAAATGAAAACAGCCTATTAACTGCACAGTACAACAAGAAATAAAACCACCTTGATCGGACAGCTAGGATTGTTTGGACCGATCGGGGGTTAAATACTCCTCAGAATAAAAAACACCAAACATGAAATTGACTCGACTCAAATATCCGGACGTGACTACGGATTCCGATCTTTCGTCCGGGAAGCGGTTCATCGCCTCCTGCGGGAATACACGCGAGTCGATCGAGGCGCACCGTCACTTGATTCTTTATTTAGACTCGTATTATTTAATTTCAATGCACTCAACTTATTTTGGTATGTTGCATATTTACTTCATTTTAGACGTTTATGCTTAATTGAGGTTAAATGTGTGAGTACTTTAAAATTAATGTTCTTTATTTAAATGCATTAGAACAAACTTCATGATTGAATGTTGAATTTACATTAGGGTCAGAGTTCATGTTGTGGGCCTCTCATTCATTGGATTGTGTGATATTGTGTGCCTGTACTTACATATTTTTTTTATTGTTGATTGTAGATGCTTTACATTTGTTTGATTACTCACATTCATATTGGGTAGGGCATCACGTGTCCATTACTTGTAGATTCGTCCTATGTCAACAAGACTGAAAGATGAAGTGCTAGGATAACCTATAATTATGATATCTACATCTTTCCTATGAGAAGAGAATGCTCGAGAGTGGAGATCGTGAGTTTCATGAGTATCTTGTATATTCCTCAGAGGCTAAGTAATGAGCATCTTTTATGATTCACTGCCCCTTCAGAGTAATAGAAAACATCCTAGAGTGGTAGTCCAATTAAGCAAGGCAGTCTTCATAAGTTAACCAACACTTATATTATTATTTTCTTCAAATCTAAGTTTCTTACATCCTAGTTTTTTTTTCTTTTTTATCAAAATCAATGTTTGCATGTAATCTCATTTCAGGCAACTGAAGATGCCAAGAAAGTGGTCGAAGAGGAACGGGCTCATGCTCATGAAGAGATTGACAATGCCAGAGCAGCAATGCAAAGAATTGAGCAGGCCCTAAATGAGCAAGAAAATATATCAGAAAGTGGAGAGAAACAAGTTTGTATAAAATGATTTTTTAAATGTTGTTTATACCACTTAATTCTTTTGTCAATCAACAATTCATCTTTAATTTCATATTATTTTAAACATCATAAATTCATTTTGCTAAAGGTGTTCTCAGTAGGAGATTTCTTATTGATATCACGTAAGCTTATGTTGATTGTAATTTTCTTGATCTCCTTTAAGTTAGTCTATTATGTAGAACTGACATATGTTTGAGCATCACTTTGTTGCAGTTCTTATATTTAATTTTTTGTTGCTCGTCAGTGAAATGAAATTGTATTTTTATTAGATATTAGGATCCCTTTCCCATATATAAGAGAGCAACATACAAGGGTAGAAAAGTGTTAGAATTATATTAGCTCTTATGCATTGTTAGCTTTATTAGACCTTATGTATTTTTATCCTTGTCCTCTATATATAGAGGACACCTTTAATGAAAGTGTAAGTTTTCTCTCATTCAACATGGTATCAGAGCCTCCCGTGCCCTAACTCTCCGCTTCCGTCCTCCGCTCGCCAGCCCGCTTCCGTCCTCCGCTCGCCAGCCCGCTCGCGTCTCCCGCTCGCCCGCGTCAACTCCCCCTCGCGTCTCCCGCTAGCGTCCGCTTGTCCTCTCGCTTGCCCTCCAGTCTCCCGCGTCCAGCTCGCGTCGCCGTCCAGCTCGCGTCGCCGTCTAGCTCATCTCCCGCTCGCGTCGCCGTCCACTCCAGTCGCCCGCTCCATCTTCTGCTCCTCTCATACCTCTTCTAATGGCGCCGGAATAGTGCCCTTGCTTCCTCCGGCGCCTCCTGCCCTTGTGCTGCTTGGATGGCTGGTTTCATTTGCCTCTTGATGCCTAATTTCTTGGGTTTCCTCCCTTTCCGGATTTCTATTCCGGCTTGATCTTTCTCTCAGGATTTCTATTCCTGTGCTATGGGATCTAGTGGAGCGGATTCTCTCTCTCCCTCTACCAGTGGTACTCCGGCCCCTCTTTCTGCTGGTCCTCCTTCGTCGGTCTTCTACCGTGGAACCACCGATCACAATACCTCTCAGATAACCACTATCCGACTTGAATCCAATTATCTCTCATGGTCCCGTTCTATTACCCTGGCGCTTAAAAGTCGGCGTCTCTTTGGCTATGTCTCCGGTCACATGCCAGAACCTGCTAGGACTTCTCCTGAATGGCCGCAGTGGGAATCCGAGAATTCCTTGGTCATGTCTTGGCTGACCAACTCGATGCAAGAGTCCATTGCCCGTAACTATCTTTTTCTTGACAGTGCTTCTGCTATTTGGTGCCGTGCAGAGTCTACATACTCTCGCCGCGGCAATGCTGCTCAGATTTTTCAGCTTCGCCGCCAGATCAGTTTACTCCGTCAGGGTGACCGTCCTCCTTCAGTGTATTACTTAGAGTTCACTCAGCTTTATCAAGAGTATGATCATTTTGATCCTCTTGTCTTTGTTAGTCCTGTTGATGAGGCGATGGTTCGGGTCAGGGATGACCGCAATCGCATATTTGAGTTCCTTCATGGCTTGCACCGCGACTTTGATCAGATCAGTGTTCAGATTCTGGGGCGACTGCCGATCCCTTCTCTTTCTGAGGTCTATAACATCGTGCAGCAGGAGTTTGATCATCGTCAGACCCTTCTTCCGGATCCTGTGCCAGAGGGCTCTGCTCTGGCTGCTACCATCCCCTCCCTTCTTGGCACTCGTCCATCCCGGGATCCCAGGTTGAGGAGCTCAGATAAGGATCATCTCCTCTGTGATTACTGTGGCAAGAGTCGCCACACTTGGGATACCCTCTTCAAGTTTCATGGGTTCCCTGCCACGAGAGGGGGTGCCCCGCCTCGTGGAGGTCGTGGTTCTGGACGCTCCTCGGGTCGTCATGTTGTCTCCCGTGCGGCCCATCTTACTGATGCTACTGCCGATGTTTCTCTGGGCTACTCTAGTACTGATGCCCCTGCCACCCCTGGTGCTTTTACTGCGGATGAGGTGCTTGCTCTTCGACGCCTGATGCATGGTCTTTCTACGGAGCCTTCCGCCTCTTCCTCCTACGCTCATACGGGACTGCCAGGTGCTTACTCTGCTGTTTTTTCTCCGTCCACTCAATGGGTCATTGACTCTGGGGCCACGGATCACATGACCGGGTCCTCTACAGGTTTTGTCTCCTATACTCCTCTTTCTGGGCGTGATAAGGTAAGCATTGCTGATGGTTCTCTTTCCTCCATTGCTGGCAAGGGAACCATCCCCTGCTCCTCCCTCACCTTGTCCTTTGTTCTTCACGTGCCCTCCTTTACTCGTAATCTGCTTTCAATTAGTCATTTGACCAACTCCATGCATTGCTCTGTGACATTTCTTTCGTCTTCTTGTGTGTTTCAGGACCTGACGACGGGGAAGGTGATTGACTCTGGTAGCATGGTGAATGGACTCTATGTGCTTGACTCTGGCGCTGCTTCCTGTACTCTAGCTCTTCATTCCAGCACTGTTCATCCTTTGTACTCCTGGCACTGTCGCCTGAGACACCCTTCTCTTTCTGTTTTGAAATTGTTGTTTCCTGCAATGTCTGCTGCTTTTTTTGAGTCTTTTGTGTGTGATGTCTGTAGTGTCAACAAACATCATCGTACTTCATTTAAACATGTTTTGTTGCCTAGTTCTATTCCATTTGCTGTTATTCATACTGATATCTGGGGCCCCTACTCAGTCCCGTCTATTTCTGGTTGTACGTGGTTTGTTACATTTATTGATTGTTTCTCACGCACTACCTGGTTATATTTGATTTGTCACAAGAGCGATGTGTTTTCTGTTTTCCGACAATTTCATGCAATGATCACCCAATTTTAGTCCCACATTAGAATTCTTCGCAGTGACAATGGCCGCGAATACATGGATTCCTAGTTTGAGCGCTACCTTGCTGATCATGGCATCCTCCACCAGACTACCTGTGCGTATTCCCCTGCTCAAAATGGGGTTGCTGAGCGGAAAAATCGCCATATGTTGGAGGTTGCTCGGTGCCTATTGTCCACAATGCATCTCCCAAAATTCTATTGGGCATATGCCGTCCTCACTGCTGCATACCTCATCAATCGGATGTCCTCACGAGTCCTCGGAAACTCAACTCCTCTGGATACGCTTGGTGTGCCTCCTACTCGCCTTCCTCCTAAGGTGTTTGGCTGTGCTTGTTTTGTTCACATCCATCATCCTCGTCCCTCCAAACTTGATCCTCGTGCCCTCAAGTGTGTATTTATTGGTTACTCCCCTACGCAAAAGGGGTACAAGTGTTTTCACCCCCTACTAGGAAGGTGTTTGTTAGCATGGATGTCACTTTCCGTGAATCCAAATCATATTACCCTCTGTCTGCTCCCTCATCCTCGGGTGTTCCCTCCGTTTCTTTGCCCATACCTCCACCATATCCCTTACTTCAGGGTGAGCCTCTACTAGTGGAAGTGAGTCCTTCTCTACCAGTGGAAGTGAGTCCTCCTATCCAGGGCTCTCCTATATCCTCACCACCGACCTTGCAGGTATATACTCGGCGTATAAAGAGGACAAGCACACACGAGCCTGCTATGTTGCCAGATCAGTCAGTGGATCCTGAATCAGGACCTTCTGATTTACCGATTGCTCTTCGAAAAGGTATCCGGTCTTGTACCCGCCATCCTCTATCTAATTATGTATCTTATGATTCTCTGTCTACCTCCTACAAGGACTTTGTCTCCTCTCTTGCTACTTCTTCTATCCCTGTGTCATGGCAACAGGCTCTTGAGGTCCCTATGTGACGAGAGGCAATGGTTGAGGAAATGAAGGCTCTGGAGAAGACCATACATGGGATCTTGTCCCTCTTCCCTATGGAAAAAAACCTGTTGGGTGCAAGTGAGTGTTCTCTATGAAACAGAATCCACAAGGGATTGTTGAGAGATGCAAGGCACGATTGGTTGCAAGAGGTTATACCCAAACCCGTGACATTGATTATCAGGAGACGTTTGCCCCGGTTGCTAAAATGAATACCATCAGGGTATTGGTATCTGTTGCTGCTTGCAAAAATTGGAATCTTCTGCAGCTAGATGTGAAGAATGTCTTCCTCCATGGTGACTTGGAGGAGGAGGAGGTCTATATGTCTATTCCTCCTAGCCTCACTCCGGCTGGTGCTGAAGGAAAGTTTGTAGATTGTTGGGGGCTCTATACGGACTGAAGCAGTCCCCAAGAGCTTGGTTTGGCCGGTTCCATAAGGCGATGATGTCGTTTGGGTACTCTCAGAGCAATGCTGACCATACGTTGTTCATCAAACGTAGGCTTGGGAAAATTACAGTTCTCATTGTGTATGTTGACGACATTGTTATAACTGGTGATGATCATGAAGAAATTCAGAATCTGAAACAGAAGCTTGCCAGAGAGTTCGAGGTCAAGGACTTAGGAAAACTCAAGTATTTCTTGGGAATTGAAGTTGCAAGATCAAAGCAGGGGATCTTTCTCTCTCAGCAGAAATACACGTTAGATCTTCTTGAGAAGATGAGGATGAGTGGGTGCAGACCTGCTGATACTCCGATTGAGGTAAATCACTGATTGGGGCGTGATGATGGAGAGGAGATTGAAGATATTTTAGGGTTCCAAAGGTTAGTAGGGAGGCTGATATATCCGTCTCACACTCGTCCGAATATCTCCTATTCCGTGAGTGTCGTGAGTCAGTACATGCATGCTCCAAAGACACGACACATGAATGCGGCACACAGAATTCTTCGGTATCTCAAGTCTTCATCAGGAAGGGGAGTTTGTATCTTTTCCACAGAGGAGTCCTGGACATCAGAAGCATCAGAACTTCCCCATGGAAAGGAACTCTCTTCAGTAGTGTCATAGAAATGTGCAGAGCGAGGAGTAGCCCTTTCCTGTGATCTACCACTGCCATTACCACTACCGTCGCCACTCCGTGAAGGTGGACCACCTCTATGTTGTGAGAATCCATGAAATTTAAAGTATGTATCACGAGTGTGTCGGGGATTTCCACAGTAATCACAAACCAAGTGATCTATGTCGGGTGGCTTGGATCAGGTGACTCGTGGAATGTGAGGATCAGATCCATGATGAGTAACAGCAAGAGCCGAGCCAGTACGAGCGGTATCAGAGTGCAATTCCTTTCGTCGGTCAAACTCATGTTGTACAATGCTAAATTCTTCCAACAAGATAGAGAGTTGTGGTCGACTAATGATGTGAATACCAATCTACTTGAAATCTTTGTGAAGACCATGTGCAAACTCAAACACTTGATTATGTTCCTCTCGTGCCCAAACAAAAAGTGCATTTGGGTTGTATACCGTGATCAGTGGTTCAAAATGATCATACTCCTAGTTCAGTTGTGTGAACTACATGTAGTAGGTGGAAGGATGATGGTCCCCCTGTCGAAGTAGACTAATTTTGTGACGAGCTGGAAAATTTGTGTCGCGTTGATCTTTCGTGAGTAAGTGAACTTAGCACGCTTCCAAATGTCTGCAGTTGTATTGAGGAAGAGGTAGTCGCGAGCTATAGTCTCTTGCATTGAATTAATGAGCCAGGACATAAACACGGAGTTCTCCGCTTCTTAGTGAATCATCCTAGAGAATCCGGCGGTGGCACATAAGTAGTCCCACTGACATATCCAAACAAGTGTCCACTTCGGACGAATGATAGTCATTTGAGGGGTGTCTGACTGTTTTGACCAGGATTACCCCAAGTTAAGCCGGTGAGAGGAGTGGATACATGAGGAGGGATTGATGGTGGGGTAGGGTGAGATTCTTCAACTTCCGACATAATTTCAGTAGCAATGAGCTTGCGGGAAGGGAGAGAAGCAGAAGATGCAAAGTTTTGTTGGCCAAGAAGGCAAACCCTTGATCTAGAGTGTCAAGGGGAAAATGTCATTAGATCGAGGTATGCGTAAGAAAGAATGCAGAAGAGCCAAAGAGTGGTCATTTATGAAGAAATGGGGGCGAAACATTACCAGAGGAGGGCACTAGAACCGTATGCACAGTCGAAACCATCAGATTGTGCGGGTTCACAGGCGTTCCAAGTTGGCGGGAGAGGCTTCTCTGGTTGGTGCGAGGGTCAGAACAGCCGCGGGAGGTGTTTCTGGAGCGGTTGCGAGAGTCAGCAATTGGATTTGGTCATGTGATCGTCCACTGGTTTCGTTTGCGGGAGTCGGCTAGATGCGGAAACAGGAGGGGTTGTTGGGTCGTGAGAGGCTTTGATACCATGTTATGGAAATAGAATTGTATTATTATTAGAAAAAAAGTAGGGGTGAACACAAAAACCGCAAACCGTAAAAATTGACCGTACCGCAAAAACACACCAAATTTTAAACCGCACGCGTAGTGTAGGTGCGGCGTGGTTTTGAAATTTTATAAACCGCATGCGGTGCGGTTTTCAAATCTTAACAACCGCAAACACCACGCCCTCACCGATTATTCGGGTACTTTAAATTTTTATAATTTTGTGACATCACATTTTAATATATTAAGTAAAATATTCACATTTTATGTAGTTTTTTTTTATTATTGCATCTTTTTGTCCATCAGATTTCGATTCCAAATGCTTATCTTTGCAAACAAGTATTTGTATACAATCTATTAGATATACGTGAAAATCCCGTTGAATCTTGGAAGATGGAATGTTGAGACCTTTGCATCTAGAGTTCATCCCAGAAGATAGGTAAGCTGTTTTTAAGTATGGTGCTTCATGCAACTCAAACTATTCTAATAAAAATTTCCATCCAAATCCTTTACATGACAGTATTGCATGAGAACTATTTACAACACCTAAAACAATTCTTCCCAAATTTACTCAGTATGCTCATGGGTGCAACTGAGGATTGGGAGAGGAGGTGATGTGAAGAACATTGGTTAAGCATAAATGACAAGAGATGAAGTCAGCGATTGTTTTATTTTTAGCATCTTCTGCCATGTTAACTTCGTAAATGTTTGGGTTTGTTTTGTTTGCTAGTGTTATGTTTACAAAAATTGTTCTTTAAATATTTAGTTTAATCCACATTAGCTAGCAGATAGTTTAATTGTCATAGTAATGTTTAAAAATAGCTAATGCAGAAGATGAACAATCTAATTGGACACAAATTATTGAACCAAACAAGTAATGTTTTAGTTCCCAAATTTCCTATTACATGGGTCAACAAAGAATACTAGATAATATATGGTGTCAAAAAACCTCACCGAATCCGCAACCGCACCACAAAAAACCGCACCAAACCGAAACCGCACCACAAAAAACCGCACCAAACCGAAACCGCACCACAAAAAGCTGCACCAAACCGAAACCGCACCGCGTAATTTCAGTGTGGTGCAGTTTTGCTCTGGCCAAAACCAAGCTCTTGCGGTGCGGTTGCGGTATGGGCCAGAACTGCACCAAACCTCACCGCGCACACCCCTAAAAAGGAGCCCTCTCCCATATATAGGAGAGCATCATACCAGCGCATGATGCTCTCCTTAGTCTCCTTCATGCAACAAAAGGTTTTATAATTAAATTTAAGTATCAATACAAATACATGATATTTTGTTAGAGAATGACTCTTTTGGCTAAATTTGAACAAATATTAAATGTATTTCTTTAAAAGAATGATTTTTTTAAAATTACATTGTTTATTGTATTATCTTGTCATTGTTTACTTTGCACTTTTCCCCTTTACTGATTTCTAATTCTAAACATCCTTTTGTATTTTAATTTTTTGTATCAAAAAGGATTTGGAAGAGCTAAAGAAAGAAGTTCAAGAGGCTCGGCGTATCAAAATGCTTCATCAACCTAGCAGGGTACTTTTTATTCATGGCACATATTTTTCATGCAGTTTTATGTGATCACTATAAGCTCTATTGTTCCTCATACCTTTACCTTTTGTAGGTTAATTCTATATCCTTCTAGTATCTTTTGAAAAATGTATTGTAGGTTATGGATATGGAGCATGAACTTACAGCATTGCGTGCTCAACTTGCAGCGAAGTCAATTTATGCTGTTCAACTTCATAAAGAGGTTTGTCCTTCCTCAAAAGTTAATTTTCTTCTGGGACCATTCAGTTTGTCCTGCATAATTTGAATAATTATGTTACGTTTTGATGTTAACGATCTCTGTTGCTTCCAAAATTATTGGCTTTCTGATACTTGCTTGTAGATCTCTATTATTCTAAATGACTAGCATGTATTCTTACCATATTTCTAATGTGATTTATCCAAATATTTCATTGTCTCTTGTATGAAAATGAGCGTTTATGTTACAAATATTATAGTCAACTAATTTCAAGCTCTCTTCTACATTAATCTATTGTATCACCTTTTTTGTTGGAATACATTAAGTAGCACTGCATCAGATAAACTATGTTGTGGTTTCATAATATTCTCACTGATTTTTTCCCGAAGATTAATCATCGCAAAACCTAGTGCTATAATTAATTATTTGATTAGTATTTTTTTACTATTAATTATTTGATTAGCATAGTCCGTTAGCAAGTTATATATATTGATGTTGTTAGAATCTAAGCATCTAATTTATAACTATTTAGTTATAGGTGGAGTAGCTCGAGATCTATATTAGGTGCACTAAACTACGGATGTGACTAAAATTTAAATGTCTCCTCACGTGTTTGGTCTTTAGCCTCTAATACATGGACTTTTGGGGGGGGGGACATAGAAGTGAGTTGTTGGATCTAACCTGTTATGATATCATGTTAGAATCTTAACATCCAATATAGAACCAATTGGTTATAGGTGGAGGGGCTTAGGATCCATACTTAGTGAGCATGACTGCATTAATTTTCCAATATGGGACTAAATTATGTACTTTACATCCATCTACATATAGCAGCAGCATATGTATTTGTTATTACTGATTTGCATTTCTCTTTCATCCTGTTTCAGTTAGAAGTATGCAAAAAGGTTGGGCAAATTAAAACTTGTTTATACGAGTTGGAAGGTCTTGAAAGCTTAGGATCTTGTTTACAAATCATTTCCCACATGGAAAATAATCCGGAGATATTAAATTGGTCTATTCAATGGTATCGCATACAACCTGGAGGAGAAAGGAAAGAGGTGATTTCAGGTACTTATTTCTGGTTTTTTGTTTCTTCTCGTTTAAGCCTACCTGAAAATTCATTAAGATGCATGGAGTTATAAATATGATTTGGGTAACCGTGGAGTTCACGAATTGATGCACATGTCAAGACTTAAAAGTATTCAAACCCATGTTGGATGCTTGATTCAGTTTCTTTGATAGTGTTATTAAACAAGTGGCCATTGTGAGTCATATCTATCAATTTTAGTTGTCTGCGCGTTGTCTCCATCCCCACAAAGGGTCCGTTTGGCACGGTGTATTTACTCTGGTCCATTTAGACAAAAATACCACCAACATTTGCATTTGTTTGGCGCAATATCGGTTGCGATTACCGCTGCAGAAAAAAAATTCTCATATCGAACTTAAACGCGAATGTGGTTCCATGGGCGTGATCGGGCATTCAAAACATCCACAAATGTGCCAAACAGACCAAAAAACTTCTATATGCCAACTTCAACATTTTCCGATCAGTTTAAGCTTTTTATTACCTATTCATCACATTATCTGCAGGTGCAACAAAACCAATGTACGCTCCAGAACCTTTTGATGTTGGCCGCTTCTTGCAAGCAGAGATAGTAGTGCGTGGGGAAAGAGTACCTCTAAGAACAACCAGCCCTATAGATCCGGGTTTGTTTTTCTACCTTTTAGTGGTAAAAGTTTCCCTCATTTTGAAATACTTCTGGATATTTTTGTTCAATTAGTGGATTCTTGATGTAGGTAAAGAATGTCTTATTTGATGTAGAAAATTGGGTCTAATACCAAACTGATGTAGAATATATATGTTACCGATCGAGAGAAGATCCGGACTAGGGGGAGGGCCGACGGCAAGATGGAGATACGAAGGAGGCTAGGGTTTGAGAGGAAATAAGAGAGCTGCCCTTTTCATAACACATCCAAGACAAAAATTACAAAGTCCAGCATGCCCTCTTATAGTAGTGAGGTGCAAATAGCAAAATCAAAATATTAAATAAACAAAAACATAATATGTCTTAATGTTAATTATTCTCCCCGCTCGCCACAGTCGGAGTATCCTCGTCGGTCCGAGCCATGCCCACCGTCACCGCCGCATGTTGTTCCCTCCGCGTGTAGACCCGTCATGGACGCACCTCGTCGTGAATGTCCGTAGCATTGCCGCCATCTGGAAAATTCGCCTTGTGCTCAAGGCAGAAGTTGGGAAATTGATGGCAGAAATCATCTCGCAGTAGCCAATTGGCTTCCGACGGGGGACGATGACGCTACATCACAAGGATCTCCTTCAGGGCCGAGTCTCTGGGAAGATGGTGGCGGCGGTCTAGTATGCTGTTTGGATATACGGGAGTGGAGTTGGAGTAGTCAAGATCGCCCGGAATGTGGTCCAGAGTCGGATGGTTTCCCACGACGCAGTGAATTTGAGAGACGTGGAAGACCGTGTGGATACGTCTCCCCTCGGGAAGTTGGATTTTGTAGGCGACGGCTCCAATCCGGGCCACGACGGTGAACGGCCCAAAAAGGCGAGGCGCGAGTTTGGGGCAAGGGCGTTTGGCGACCATGAGCTGGTGGTAAGGATGAAGCTTGATGAAGACCTCACCGACTTGGAAGGACAGATCTCGGCGCTTGCGGTTGGAGAAATGTCATTTTTGTCTGGGCCCGGCGTAGGTGATGCTTAAGACTGTTCAGAATGATGTCCCGATCTTGAAGGTGATTTGCCAAACTAGGCACGAGGAACTCCCCGAGTAAGTGGTGCACTACATCCGGTGATGGATGGCCGTAGACAAACTCAAACGGAGTCGTTCCCGCTGCATGGTGGTAGACGGTGTTGTATGAGTACTCGGTCCAACCCAACCACTTGGCCCATGTGCTCGATCTCTCGCCAATGAAACAACGTATATAAGTTTCCAAGCAACGGTTGAGAACCTCTGATTGGCCATCCATTTGCGGATGGTAGGCGGAGCTCTTGCGAAGGCGTGTTCCCTTAAGGCGGAACAAGGACGTCCAGAAACTGCTCAGAAAGAGGGGACCGCGATCGCTCACAATCGATCGCATAAAATCATGGAGTCGCACGACTCCGGATAGAAAACTGTCGGCTACTCCCGCGGCCGTGTACGTATGTCGGAGAGGAATAAAGTTCGCACATTTGGAGAGTCGGTCCACCACGACGAGGATGCAGTCAAACCCGTTGGACCGGGGAAGCCGTGTAATGAAATCCATAGCAATGTCCTCCCAAATACGATCCGGGATGGGCAGGGGCTGAAGTAACCTACCCGGAAACATAGTATCATACTTCGCCTTCTGGCATGGAAAGCAGGCAACCACGTGGGCGTTGACTTGCTTCAACATGTGCGGCCAGTAAAGGGAAGCCACCAAACACCGGTATGTACGGAAAGCCTCGACGTGGTCCCCGGTTGGTGTAGCATGGAACTCGGCGATGAAGCACAGAATGAGAGCGAAGGTCGCATACAACACTAAGCGGCCCCGGTAAAAGAGCCGACTGCCCACTAGTGAGTAAGGGGGTGGCCTTCCGGGTCAGCGATGAGGGTCATTCGACTGGCGGCAAGGTGAGGGTCCATCTCCACGACATGTTGAATTGATGCGACATCCTCCCAGATCGGACGGGAGATGGCCCAGAGTTCCGGGGAGTGTTCTTATCAGGAGAGAGCGTCCGCCGCTCAGTTAGTGCGGCCCGAACGGAATTTGATGGAGAAGTCGTACCCAAGGAGTTTTGCTACCCAAAGTTGTTGTGCCGGCGTAGTGATCTTCTGATGGAGGAGATACCACAAGCTATGATGATCAGTGTGGACGGTAAAGGGGCGGCCCAGGAGGTACGGTCGCCAATGTTGCTGATGGCGACGTTGTTCCACCATTTGCTCGTGATGATTGTGACCGTTTGATTTGTGGCGATGATGTACCGCCATTTGTTCATGATGTCGTTGCAGATGGTGCTGACGAGTTCTTTGGCGAGCTCCATGGCGACGCCGGGTCCATGCATTATGTTGATCGTCGCCGCAACCGTACGTTTGAAGACTCGGATGGACGATGCCGCAACAATAATTTTGATGCACGCCATCGCCGCTACAACGTCATCACCGTGATAATTATTTTGCTACAACACCATCGCTGCTACAACGCCATCGTCGCGACAATAATTTCGCTACAACGTCATCGCCGCTACAACGCCATCGTCGCGACAATAATCTAATAATTATAGTATTGTATTATATTTATTAATTTTCTTGTTGCATTGTTTTAATTTGAGAGTTTTTATTTCATGCATTTAGCTACTGTATTTGTTATATCATGTTTATGATGGGTGCATATAACCATCATGTGTTTATTTTATTTGAATGGAGGAGATTGAGTGGTGTAAGCTATAAAAGGCCATCTTTATGAAGGATTTAAGAGAAGAATGAAAAGAAAAAAATCTGGAATTCAAGTTTTGAATTTTCCCCCTCTTTCCTCTTTCCCTCTAAGGCAAATTTTGGCCCCTCCTTGTTTCTCCTCCTCTCTTGGCCGCCGGCCTCATCTTCTTCCCCTCTCCTCCCTCCTCTCGTCTTCTCCACAAAATCTTTTCTCCTCTCCACTACGAGTAACAAATCAAATAACTCCTCTCCTTGAAGAATTCGGCCAACATCCTTTCCCCCTCCTTGGGTGATTTCGGTCAAGGACAACAACTTCGGCGACGACGAACCTTCTCCGACGTGAAGCAAGGAAGGTGGACGAGTTTCTCTCCGTTCGGCGTGACTCCGGCGGAGCCGTGGAAGAGCGAACCATTTTACATCGGAATCATCTATTCCGATTGGGGTAACGAAAATTACTACTCTTGTGTGATTCCCTCTTAGATAGTTCTTGTGGTGGTTTTCTTTGGCGTTGCTTCCGAACTTTTGAATTCATCGTGGTTTTGATCCGAACGATATTGTTATCTTCTTTTGATCTATTTTAAGTTCGTGAGGATTGACGGACCTCGTTTTCTTTTTGTTGAGAGAGATCTACCATTTCCGAATCGTTTACTTTTGGTGGATCTCTTTTGGTACAACACACGCTCGAACGGATCGGGTCGATCCATTTCGCTTGAGAGAATATTGGTTCATCGCCTCTATTTGATCTATAAGGGTGTAGCGAACCCGTGCGTTAGCATTAGATTGATATTATTGTGAATCGGGTGCGCTGCGTTTAAATTGTGTGAGCGTATAATTGAAACGAGTGAGAACAATTCAGTGTCTTTGTCCGTTGCGGCTCGTCAGGAGATGTAGCCTGCATCAGTTGCACTGTCAGGACAAGCGCCATGAGCTCGTTCTCATAAGCCTAACAGCTACGAATGGTGGCTGAGAATACCCGACCCTAGTAGGCAATAGGGTGGCCGCCTTGCATGAGGAGCGCACCCACACCGGTGCCCGAGGCATCGCACTCCACAATGAAGGGTTGATTGAAGTCAGACATGACCAGAACTGGGCTATTCACAAGAGCCGCATTTTGGGCGGTGAATGCGGACATGGCGGCTGGGGTCCACGAAAAGGGTCCATCTTTGGTAGATTTGAGCAACTGTGTCAGGGGGCGAGCCAAGGTGCCGTACTCCCAAATAAAATGTGGATAGTAACCGGTGAGGCCCAAAAAACCCCAGACATTCCGAAGGGAGGTGGGATTCGGTCAATGTAGAACCACCGTGATTTTGTAGTCGTCCATGGACACGCCCTGGGCTGAGATCGTGTGACCCAAGTAGCTGACGGTGGTCACATCTAACAAACACTTCTTGCTGTGGAGGACAAGATGATGCTAATGGATCGTCTTGAGCGTTCGGTGTACATGACATAAGTGCTCCTGCAAGGATGAGCTATACATCAAAATATCATCGAAAAAACAAGGACGTGTTGTCGGAGTACCGCTCGAAAAATATCGTTCATGGTGGCTTGTAAGGTGTCCAGAGCGTTGGTCAGCCTGAAGGGCATGACCTGGAACTCATAGTGCCCATCATGCGTCTGAAACGCTGTCTTTGGTACATCTTCCGGCCGAATCCGGATTTGGTGGTACCCTGCCCGGAGGTCGAGGTTCGTGAAAAAGGCGGCGCCGTGGAGATCGTCCAAAAGCTCTTGAATGACTGGAATGTGATATTTGTTCGGGACCGTGACCTTATTTAACTCCCGGTAGTCGACACAAAAGTGCCAACTCCTGCCCTTCTTGCACATGAGAAGGACCGGACTGGATAAAGAGCTCGCGCTGGGGCGGATGAGGCCGCCCATGAGCATCTCTCGCACCAAGCGTTCGTTCTCATCCTTCTGGACATGCCCATAGCGGTAAGGCCTGACGGATATGGCACAGAAGGAAACCGATGTTCGGAGAAGAGAAGAGTTGTCGATAAGGTGGCAAGGTGACCCCTCCTATTAGAACTACATGGACATCTCGGCCCAGTTGACCCGAACGTCGCCCAACGTTGTCAGCCATGCCATGCCCAGGATATCAACGCTGCCCTGCTCGAATACATAAAAAATCTATCGTCACGGAGCAAGGTCCCATGGCAACCCGCACGACAGTGCAAGAGCCTGCGGTCGGGTGTTGACGGTCGTCTCCCAAACATACGGTGAAGTCCGGCGACGGTGTGCACGTGATGGAGAGTTGCCGCACCAGATGATGAGAAATGAAATTGTGGCTTGCGTCGTTATCGATCATAATGAGAACTGGATGCTCATGGACGAGGCCGACTAACTTCATAGTCTGTGGCCTGGTGAGGCCGCCCACCGAGAAGTAGGGAAGGTCTAAGCGGTGGAAGGTGGCCCTGCCGGATTACGACGTGGGCATCGCATCGGCAAGTTCGAGCGCTTCAAAATCCTTCAATGTGATTTTGGGGGTAGAGTCCCAGATGATTGCGTAAAACTCCTTCATGGTGCACTCGTGATTGGGAGAGTAGGGTTGGCGGAACCAAAAGCATAACCCCTTCTTCTATAGCTCTTTGTAGTCCCCATTGGAAAGGCGGTGTGGTGCCGACGTGCGGCCCGGGCGAGTCCCGCCAGTGGGCACTGGCCGCGGCCCGTAGTCACGTTGTGGGGGTGGCCGAGTAGGCGGAGAGATGATGGCGTCCGGCGGTCCGACAAAGAGATTCACCTCCACGACACGCGCTAGGTCGAACGCCTCGGAAACCGTGCATGCGAAAGTAGTCCTTGCATGATGAAACCCAAATAGTGGTCCGGCGGAAGCCTGGGAACATGTGTAACCAAGGCGAAGAACTCGTCGATGTAGGTATCCAGACCGGCCGACTGGCGGATGCTACAAAGGCGTTCGACGGTGGAACCAGTGTAACGGGGCTCATACCGTCGGACCATCTCGTGCTTCAGTTTGCCCCACGAGACGAGGGGCTTAGATTGGCGCAGCCATCATGCCCAATGGAGCGGAGCTCTCAAGACCTACCACGGTCGTGCGGACCCTGTCCGCTTTGGGCGTGAGGTGGAGATGGAAATATTATTCCGCCTTGGCGATCCACCCCATTGGATTGGTGCCGGAAAATGCGGAACATCGAGGGTCAGGATCGAGCGACCCGAAATGGGGACAACGGTGGCAGGATGAGGGGGTGTGCCGAGCAACGAACCCCTGTCGGCAGAAGTCGCAACACTTGTTGGCGGCGAACACGGGTGAGGCGGGGCGGACATCCAGGCGTGCGACGATCGCCTGTAGCGTGGCCTTGATCGAGGCAAAATGGTAGTCGTGGGCGTCCAGGTGACGGTGGACGGCGTCGTCGGAGGTGTCGGCGGCGGAAGTGTCGGGGTGGGCATGAATGGTCGAAGGATCCATGAGATTGTGGGGGGGGGGGGGAAGCAGAGAGATCGGAGGGGTACGCAGTCGAGTCGGCGGACGGCAAAGTTGCAGAATCACGACTACGAAGCAGCGACACGGACGCGGTGACCCCGAACGGTGAGGCTACGCGAGGCGGAACACCGACGGCTTCAAAGCAGGCGGAACGGCAGGTCCGACCAAATATTACCGATCGAGAGAGATCCGGACTAGGGGGAGGGCCGACAAGAAGAGGGAGAGAAGGAGGCTCGGATTTGAGAGGAGACAAGGGGGCAACCCTTTTCATAACACATCCAAAACAAAGAAATTACAAAGTCCAACATGCCCTCTTATAGTTGTGAGGTGCAAATAGCAAAACTAAAATATTAAATAAACCAAAACATAATATAAACCTTAATGTTAATTATCCTCCGCGCTCGCCACATCCGGTTCATCCTCGTTGGTTCAAGCCGCGCCCACCGTCACTGCCGCATGTGGTTCCTGCCGCTTGTAGACACGCCATGGACGCACCTCGTCGTGAATGTCCGTAACATGGGAAGGGTCTTCATAGAGAAGACCTGATGATTGTATTGACCTTCATTAGCTGGTTATCATGTTCTCAGGTTTTTTTTAATTCTTCATATCTATTTCTTACTGACAATATAAACTGTGTTTGCTAACAATATATGGTAAGTTTGCATGGATTATTCCCTTGTAAAGTAAAACCCCATCAAGCATGAGCTAAGCTAATGTCAAGGGCTATAGCTTCTATGATATTGCTTAGAATAATAATAATGCCAAATCAGGATACTCGTGTATCATTGATTCTAATATAGTATGAGAGCATGCTAGGCCCAATGACCCACTTTGTTGTCACCCAACTAAAGAAAAATACATTAGAAGCAAATTACTCTTGAATGGCGACCTTTGAAATTTAAGGCTACTGTGTCATAATATACGGTTGAATATCGTCCTTCCTACTCTAATTAAATTTGATCTCAACATATTGAAATTAAATAAATTTTAATTTCTAGTTGATTTTTGTACTTACATCACCATTCAACTTAGACTATCTCTATCTTTTGTGAAACAAGATTGTTAATACTTTTTGTTTGCTGAGCAGCTGCTGGACTGGGTAGCTATGTGGAAGCTCTTGTGCGAAAACCTGAAACTGTATTCAATGTATGCTTTCATTCCCTCCAATTGGCATTGATACTCTACATTTTTTTCCATCTTTACCATTTCTACTCTTGGTTAGATCCAATGTTTTCCCCCTATCTACCTGTCCAAGTATATCTGATTTTCAAGAAGGGACAATTACAATTTCTCCGGTTATCATATGTAGAAATTTCATGTCAATCTATTGTATGTTGTCATGATTCAATCTTGGCAACTGGTTACTTCTAATTTATTTCTCCTTTTGGCAGAAACCCTAACTACGTTTTTGACATCATCTTTGTTTTCTTGCATAATTTAATGTTTAATTCTTAAACATAGGTTATGATTGAATTGCTTATTCATATCCAGCAGTTTAATTATTACCCCTCCAGACTTTAGACCTACCCAAATAAACTGCAATTATTTTGGCAGATGCAAACTATAATCTCTCAAGTCTTGCTCTTCGTGATAAAATTGACATTTTTTTCAGGTCATTTCTCTGAAGTACCTTTAAGTTTTTGCTAGCAAAACTCTATTGAGAGTTAATACTCTTTGTTTTATGGGTATATTGAATTAATATATGAATTCTGGAGGATAGAAAATCGCCAAGAGCAGATTGCGGTCTCTCTACGCCCTCGATAAGAACGGACTCCGGTCTCTTTACTCTTTTTGGAAAGAGGCTAACAGCGGACTACGGTCTCTCTGGCCCTCTGGTAAGTGCGGACTCCGATATCTCTACGCCCTCCAGTAAGAGTGAACAAAGGTTCCTCTACGCCCTAACTAAGTGACGATCTCCGACGCCCCTGTAACGGCCCAAAACCCGTCACAATTTAATGTCATGCTTTCTGAGGGGGTTTCTCACATAATTATACGCAGCAGGATAATCAAAGAAGTGTACCAGTGAAAAACATAACATCACATTTCATTAATATACAGAATATATATACACTGTCAGAGACAAAATTATCTACATTTGCTACATTACAAATATCTAACAACAGTACAAGGAATAAACTCATGCTAACCCATGGACGAGCCATGTCTTCAACTGGTCTTCGTTCTGCCTCTTTCTGAGCCCGTCTAGCCGGGTCTGGTACGCTGGTGCTCGGTTCCTACAACAAAAAAGGAACCAATTAGTTTTGAAAACTAAGTGAGTTCTTTACCCTTACCAGTAACTTCGCTCTGCAAGCAGACAAGAGAGTCAACAACAATGAAATTTATATGAACATGTTTTTATGCTAGAAACAGGTAAAATCACAATTCTATATCTGAATCAAGCTATCTTTCCTGTTATTCGTAGTTCGTTTTTCGAAATTCTTAGGGTCATTCAAATATCTCACTAATCTGGGTTCGTCGACCCTTCATATCATTATCCACTTTAGGGCGCTTCTACGCGCTACAGGCTTCAACGCCTCCTATTGGATTCATATAATCTGTAGGAGTTCGACACCCCCCCCCCCCGAGGTGTGAGAGTTCTACCCCCCTCACGAGGTGTAGGAGTCTGAAACATTCCCCCCTACTAGGCCGACCCTTAGTATTTTGATGCGTCGACGCGTTCTCCATTTCAATTCCATTTCAATTCGTTCAATTTAATTCAAAATAGTATTTATTTGTATTTGGTCCCCTCATAATTCTATCGCTTGCTAAGCTACGTTAGTGTTTTCAGCGATTCATATATTCAGTGATATCAAACAACTGAAAAGTTCACAAAAGAGGAAAAGACAGTAATAACTCACTCCAACTTTTCCTTTGCCCTTGTCCGTCGAAGGGTTCACGTCACGTCTATCGCCGGACGCTATCCTCTGCAGTATCAAAATATCATTTACTTTAGGGTTGCGCCATAAATAATTACGAGCGGACTCCTACGACGGTCACAACTACGACCTCTAGGAGTTGTCTAGGGAAAAGACAAACGTGGGTGATTCAAAAAGGAGGTGCAACATCAGCTAACAAAAGGTTTCAAATACCCACGATAGTCGATTCAAAATGCTCCAATGCACAGCCTCGAGGGTTGTCATGATGACAACACCAAGGGCTGCGAATAGCAGCTCAAAGCAAAGTGTAATTTCCCTCTAAAACAGCTGGACATTTAACATAAGGCAGCCCAAAAGCACGACCGACAACAATCATAAAGCAGTCCAACAGCACAACCGGCCGTACCCAGGCAGCCCTCCACAACCCCGCCGACAACAAAATTGTAAAGGGGTCAAAACAAAACCCCTAATTAAACCCTAACTTCATCTCTCCCAAAATTAGTTAAAATTCAATGTTTAGGACTTGGAAAGCTATAAAGAAACTTTAGGTTTAAAAAAAATGAATCAAAACCAAAACTTCAAACCCTAAGGTTATCACCCATCATCAATCCTTACCCAACTTCATGATCAACACAAGAGGAGTGGAGGGAAGAAGATTACCTCTCAATCGCAAGAAGATTCACAGAAATCGGAGAAGAATCGAGCTCTAGAGAGAGATCGGCGGTAGCGGCTTCCGCTATTCTTCTCGGTGTCCGTCCAAATGAAAAGGAACGAAGGAATGCAGCAATATATCACGGAAGACCCACCGGTTAACCCAAGGCAGTCGGTCCACCTACCTGTCCAACCGGTTTCATCAAAATTAACATAGCCTTTGTTACTGAAATTAAAACAGCCATGCCAACCCACCGGTTCACCCATAGCACAACCACCATCCACCCAATTCCAACCAAAATTCACTTAGGCTCATATCAAAATCAGTCAACTCAATCCATTCAATTAAAACAAAGCGGCTGTCACAAAAATATAATATCAAACGGAAAACCCGAACATCAAAATAAAGTGCGACGTCAAATCAACACTGAAATTTATATTTCATCATCGGGGAATACTTCAAAATAATTGCATTTTATATTCGTTCGAGTCTTACAAATCCTCCCCTCCTTGTCAGAATTTTCGCCCTCAAAAATTTAAACATCTCCTTGATTCCCAAAGAACGAGGGAAAGATTTTCATCAGCAAGTCTTCTCGCTCCCACGTAGCATCCTTGGCGGGATGATCGGTCCACCAGACCTTGACAAAGTTCACCTGTCAATTCCGAAGGTTCTTGCTCTGGCGATCAACAATTTAATAGGGTGTCGTTGGACTGGACAAATCAGTGTCGATCTGCACATCCCTTGCTGATATCATCAAATCTGGGTTCGAAATATACCGTCGCAGTGCGGAGACAATACATCATTCAACTTCTGTAATTCAGTAGGCAACGCTAAGCGATACGCTACTTCACCAATACGTTCAATCACAGGGAAGGGACCAACATATCTCGAACTTAATTTTCCAATCCGTCGTAGTCGGGAAATCCCTTTGAACGGTTTAATCTTCAAACACACCTGATCGCCCACAGCAAATTCCACTAGGCGATGCCGGGCGTTGTAATATTTCTGCTGCCTATCCTGTGCGATTTTCATTCTTTGTTGAATAACAAGTACGTTCTCCTCAATTTTATCTGTCCTCTTCTGTGAAAATAATTTCTTTTTTCCATCCTCTGCTCAGCTCAAAGGAGTTCTGCATCGCCTCCCATATAGAGTTTCAAACGGGGCCTTTTGGATCGTTGCTTGATAGTTATTATTATAAGTAAATTCAGCCAACGATAAGTATTTTTCCCAGGAGCCTTTCAAGTCCAAAACCACCATTCGCAATAGATTATCGAGCATCTGGATGGTGCGTTCGGACTGGCCATCTGTTTGCGGATGGAAGGCAGTACTGTACAATAGTCTTCTTCCCAATCTGTTGTGCACTCGTCGCCATAAATCAGATGTAAACCGTCCATCACAATTTGACACGATCGTACGCGGAATACCATGTAATCTCACGATTATATTTACATAGAGTTCCACCAATTTTTCAGTCGACCCGCTTTGCTTGATCGGTATAAAATGGACGCTCTTTGTCAATCGGTCAATGATTACCCAAATTCCATCATTCCCAGCTTTACTGCGAGGAATGTCAAATACAAAATCCATCGCAACATCATCCCACTTCCATTACGGAATGTGGAGAGATCGAAGATACCCAACAAGCTTCTGATGTTCTGCTTTCACTATCTGACAGTTATGACACTGAGCAATATATTGAATGACATCTTTCTTCGTATGTGGCCACCAGAAATCTTATTTCAAATCGTGGTACATCTTTGTCCGACCCGGATGAATCGAATATGGCTATTCTGAGCCTCATACAGGACATCCTTATGCAAGCTATCCGCATCTGGTACACAAAGTCTGTCATTCAGGAGTAATAGAACATCCTTCTCAACAAAGGCACTCATTTCTCCTTTTTTCAATTTTTCAAATATCCCCATCAAAAAGGGATCCTGAGGTATTGCTTTTCGGATTCTCTCTTTAAGCAAATATTGAATCCGCATCTGGAATAGTTGTGCTTGCTTTTCTTCAGGCGTAAATATCACACATATTTCCATTTCCTAACGCATATAAAGAAGCTTCCTATTATACTGCGGTATCACGGACAACACAGTAATATTCTTCCTACTTAATGCATCGGCGACCACATTTGCTTTACCTTGATGGTATTGAATATCTAGATCATAATCTTTGTTAGAAAAGCCCATGTAAATGACCCAGTTTGGGCCCACGTATTTTCTATTTTCTTCTCCTCCTATTAGTCTCACATCATTGTATAGGATTTCTTCTGTCCTTCTCTCTCCTATATAATTGTATTCTCTCCTTGTATTTCGATACACAAGTGATACATACAAGTTTTGAGCTCACTCAACATGGTATTAGAGCCTACGATTCCGACCTCGCGGCTTCACTTTCTCTAACCGCCCGACTTGTCTTCCTCTCCTGTCCGCTATTCCTCTGCGACCTGGTCCTCTACTCTCACCGGGTAGCGGACTATTCTACCCGCCAGTTCTCTCCGGGGCTTCTCCCTTGCTAAACCGCTGCCTACTCTCCTCTTCCTCCTTCCCGTGGATCCACCCCTCAGTGTCTTTTATAACCTCTCCTCTCAACCCGTAGGCCCCACTTCCCGCTGCCTACTCTGTCTTCCTCTTACCGCGCGGGCTCCTCCTCCGGCTTATCTTGCCGCTTGCCGTTTATCTCCCTTGTCGCTCGAGTTCCTACTCGCGGTCTCCTTCCTAGCCGCACGAGTTTTTACTCGCGGTCTCTCTTCTTGCCGCTCGAGTTCTTACTCGCGGTCTCCCTTCTTGCCGCCCGAGTTCCTACTCGCGGTCTCCTTAGCCGCTCGAGTTCTTACTCGCGGTCTCTCTCTTATTGCCCCTCGAGTTCTTACTCGCGGTCTCTCTTCTTTCCGCTCGAGTTCCTACTCGCGGTCTCTTTTCTTGCCGCTCGAGTTCCTCCTAGCGGTTTCTCTCTCTAGCCGCTCGAGTTCCTACTCGCGGTCTCTCTCTTATTGCCGCTCGAGTTCTTACTCGCGGTCTCTCTTCTTGCCGCTCGAGTTCCTACTCGCGATCTCTTTTCTTGCCGCTCGAGTTCCTCCTAGCGGTTTCTCTCTCTAGCCGCTCGAGTTCCTACTCGCGGTCTCTGCCTCTGCTTCCCTCTTCTGGTCGCGCAGACTCTATTTCTAACCGTTGCGACTTCTCCTTGTCTCTTTCAAGTCGTCTTTTCTTCTCGCTCTTGCTTGACCGCTGGTGTTCTCTCAGTGACCGTGCGGGTTGTCCTTGCTCTCTCCCGCACCTGGTCGCGACCTCCTGTCGCTCTCTCCCATGTACTTGTTGGCGTGCCTATCCGCTGCGGCCTCTTCTCTAACCGCACGCTCTTCTATTCGCTGCGGCCTTCCCCGGCTACATGGGCTCTTCCATCGATTCTACCGGACAGGCGGCTAATCCTCCTACTGACCGTCCGGCTTCTCTTCCTGACCTTCGAGATGAGCTGCGGATCACCACTATCTCATTATCTGGGAAGAAGAACTTTGTTCCGTGGGTCCACTCGGTTCGGCGTGTTTTTCAGGCCAAGGGCCTTGTGCTTCACCTTACTAACGCACCTCCTTCCCCTAATACGGAGGACTGGCTACGAAATGACGGTCGAGTTCAAACATGGCTCCTTAATTCGCTGGAGGGTGAGCCATACCAAATGGTCATGTACCATGAGACCCGCCAAAGCTATGTGGGAGGAGCTTCACTCCTTATACTCTGGAAAGGATAGTCTTCAGCACCTCTACGACATTATTACCAACCTTCAGACTCTTGATGCTGGCGGGGCGGCTGACATGACCTCGTTTGTTGCTCGTGCCAAGACTCTGGCAGAGGCCTGGATCCAGCATCAGCCTTCTACCACCGACCTTGCTGCTCAGCGTGTGCAAAAGGAGGCTGTATGCATTGCCATGATGATGGCTCGTGTCCCGCCTCATCTTCAGAGCATCCGGGCTCAGGTGTTGGCCTCGGCCTCTACTCCCTCACTCTCTGATGTCTGCTCTATGCTCCTTCGAGTATCACCACCCCTGGATTCTCCGGCACCCTCCTCTCCGGCTCTCCTTCAGCAGACCCTTCCCCCTTGCTTCCTCCGCCGCCTTCTGCTCGCGGTGGATGTTTCGGCTCTCGCGGAAGGGGACGTGGGGGGTCGGGGCCGCCCCAAGTGTTCATATTGCGGCCGGGATGGCCACACGGATGTCGTTTGCTATAAGAAACATGGCTATCCTCCTCGCCCCACTGCGGCTGCTGCCACTGATGGCTCCTCCTCCACTGGTACCGACCTTGAGGCTGTTCGCCTCCAGCTACAGCAACTCCAGGGGCTTGTTATCCCTCCTCCTGCTCTTGTTGCCTCCATCTCTACTGCAGGTATTACTTGTCTTTCCTCCGGTCCGCGTTGGATCTTGAACTCGGGGGCTACTCATCACATCACCTCGATGCGGCCCCTCCAGTACTCGGATGTTCCTTATCCGAAATCTATCACCGTCGCTAATGGGGCGACTGTTCCGGTCTCCGGCTGCGCCGACATCTCTCTTGCCCTCTCCATCTCTCTTCGCTGGGCTCTTTATGTTCCAGAATCTCCTTTTAATTTGCTTTCTGTTGGCCGCCTCACTCATGATATGGATTGCTCTGTCACATTTACTCCCTCTTCTTTTTTGATACACGATCGGTGGACGCGGACTACCATTGGTAGGGGACGACTACAGAACGGGCTCTACCTTCTTGATGCCTCTCCCCCTATTCTCTCCTCTGTCTCCGCTGTTGACTGGCATCGCCGTCTTGAGCATGCCCCTCTACCCGTTCTCCAAAAGGCGCTGTCTGATGTATCTTTTCCTGCTTTCAAATGTGATTCTTGTGTTTACGGCAAACAACCACGTACTTCTTTTCCTGCTCATTGTACTAGGAGCGCTGCTCCGTTTGATTTACTGCACTCCGATGTCTGGGGTCCTTTTAAAGTTACCAGTATTTCTGGATACCGTTATTTTATAACTTTCATTGATGATTATTCTCGCACCACATGACTTTACCTACTTCGTGATCGCTCCGAGCACCCTCGCATATTTCACGCCTTTATACAAGAAACTCGCATGCAATTCTCCAAAACTATCAAAACCGTGCGCACCGATAACGCTCGCGAATACACCGGCCATGACTTTGCCAATCTCTGTGTAGAATTTGGTAATATTCATCAAACCTTCTGTGCCTACACCCCCCCAACAAAATGGCGTTGCCGAACGAAAGAACCGCCACCTCCTGGACGTTGCCCGCTCCCTTATGCTTCAAATGCATGTTCCAAAAATTTACTGGAACTTTGCGGTTTCCACTGCATGTTTCCTCATCAACCGCCTCCATTCCTCGGTTCTCAACTCTGCCACTCCATTCAGCCTCTTATTCCTCTCCACTCCGGCCTTCCTTATCACACCAAGGGTCTTTGGCTGCATTTGCTTCGTTCACCTCCTGGGTCCCTCCTCGGATAAGTTGGATCCCCGAGCAGCTAAAACTATTTTCGTTGGCTATTCTCGCACTCAGAAGGGCTACCTGTGTTACTCTCCGGTCACCCGGAAGGTCATCGTCTCCGCCGATGTTATTTTTTGGGAAGATCAATCTTTCTTTTCTCCACCTCATGCTCCTTCCTCCCCGACGACATCTCCACCACTGCCTATACCCCGACCCGTCATCCCTACTACTGCGCCTGTTCCCCTACGTCCTTCTAACCCTGCTCCTGTTCCCTCCAAGCCACCAGTTATCCAGGTTTACTCTCGGCGCCTTCCTTCATGTTCCACTACCCCTCTGTCGTCGGCCTCTTCCTCGGCTACCCCGCGCCCTGCTGATCAGGTATCTCCCTCTACCGCTCATCCTCTGGCAAATTATGTCTCCCTGCATCGCCTCTCTCCCCAACTACACACATTTGCTACTTCTCTTTCCTCCATTTCAGTTCCTAACACTGTGCAGGAGGCGCTACAACATCCCGACTGGAAGGCTGCCATGGAGGAGGAAATGACTGCTCTCTGGGCCAACCAGACCTGGACTCTCGCACCACTTCCCCCGGGTCAGAAACCGGTTGGGTGTAAGTGGGTCTTCGTCGTCAAACATGCCGCTGATGGGACGGTTGACCGTCTGAAAGCTCGGCTGGTCGCCCGGGGCTTCACCCAACAACACGGGATGGACTATGAGGAAACCTTCTCTCCAGTGGCCAAACTCAACATCGTTCGGGTTCTTATCTCGGTGGCTGTCCATTGCCAGTGGCCCTTGCTGCAACTGGATATTAAGAATGCCTTTTTGAATGACGACTTGCAGGAAACTGTCTATATGCAACAACCTCCCGGGTTTGAGACCACGGGGGAGTCTCAGGTTTGTCGCCTTAACAAAACTCTGTATGGCCTCAAACAATCACCACGGGCATGGTTCAACAGGTTCAGCAAGGCTCTTCGGGAGGTTGGTTTTTCTCGAAGCACGACAGACTTCTCGATGTTCACTCGCCACCGTACAATGGGGACGGTTCTTCTGTTAGTATATGTTGACGACATCATAATTACGGGAGATGACTCACAGGGAATACAGGAGGTCAAACGACATCTCGGTACAGTTTTTCAAACAAAGGATCTGGGACCCCTCCGGTATTTTTTGGGCCTTGAGATTGCTAGACGGCCAGATGGTCTCATCCTTTCCCAGCGAAAGTATTGCCTCGACCTTCTTCATGATGCAGGTTACTCGGGTTGTAAGCCGGTCAATACCCCAATGGATGTGAATCACAAGTTATGTGCTCAGGCTTCCGACTCAGATCTCTTACTTGAGAATCCTGAATACTATCGCCGTCTAGTTGGAAAATTGATCTATCTCACGGTAACTAGACCGGATATATCTTTTGCAGTTGGTATTGTCAGCCGATATATGCATTTCCCGTGAAAATCTCATCTTCACGCCGTTGAACGCATTCTCAAATACCTCAAAACGGCCCCTGGTCAAGGATTGGTCTACAAGACCTCATCTTCAGCTCCTACATTGATAGCTTACTCTGATGCTGATTACGCGGGTTCTCTTGATGATCGACGGTCAACCAGTGAGTTTTGCACATATTTTGGAGGACACTTGATTACGTAGCGGAGCAAAAAACAAGCTGTTGTGGCTCGATCATCTGCTGAGGCTGAATACCGAGCAATGACGCCTGCAGTTTCTGAACTAACATGGCTGGAGAGTCTTCTTACCGATCTGGGTATAAAACTTCCTTCCCCAGCTCTTCTCCTTTGTGATAGCCAAGCGGCGATACATATTGCCAAGAACCCGGTATTCCACGAGAGAACTAAACATATTGAAGTTGATTGCCACTTCATCAGAGAAAATGTTCAAATGAAGAAGATTGACCTGAAGCATGTTCCCGGGACAGAACAAGTTGCGGATGTACTCACTAAAGCTCTTCCCAGTACACTCTTCTATTAGTGCTTGTCCAAGCTTGGTGCATACGATTTGTACGCTCCAGCTTGCGGGGGAGTGTTAGAAAAGCCCATGTAAATGACCCAGTATTGGGCCCATGTATTTTCTATTTTCTTCTCCTCCTATTAGTCTCACATCATTATATAAGATTTCTTCTCTCCTTCTCTCTCCTATATAATTGTATTCTCTCCTTGTATTTTGATACACAAGTAATACATACAAGTTTTGAGCTCACACAACAATCTTTAATGAATTCTAGCCATCTTCTCTGTCGTAAATTGATTTTCCGTGGATCAAATATATATTTCAGGCTCTTATGATCTGTGAATATCTCGCATCGAACACCATACAGGTAGTGACGCCAGATTTTCAAAGCGAACACAGCCGCTGCTAATTCCAGATCATGTATCGGGTAGTTCTTTTCGGCATCCTTTAATTGTCGGGAAGCAAAGACAATCACCTTTCCACGTTGCATTAACACGCAACCCAATCCTTTATAGGACGCATCGCTATAAATTTGAAAATCATCTGAGCCTTCACGCATCACTAATACTGGCATTGTTGTTAATCTTTCCTTTAAAGCTTCGAATGCTTGTTGACAATCGTCCCCCCACGTAAACACTACGTTCTTTCGAGTCAATTGTGTCAAGGGTAGTGCTAGCTTTGAAAAGTCCTTGACAAATTTCTGATAATAACCAACCAAGCCTAAGAAGCTTCGTACCTTAGTCATGGATTTCTGTTGGGCCCAGTTGGGCCCAGTTGATTATTGCTTCAATTTTAGCTGGATCAACAATCAACCCTTCTGCATTAATCACATGACCTAGAAAGACCACCTCAGTCAGCCAAAACGCACATTTTGAGAATTTGTCATACAACTGTTGTTCCCTTAGTGTTTGCAAGACTTGACGCAGGTGCTGGGCATGCTCTTTCTCTGTCTTTGAATAAATTAATATATCATCGATAAACACTATCACGAACTGATCCAAGAATGCCTTAAACGCACGATTCATCAAGGCCATAAAAGCTGCAGGAGTATTCGTTAGGCCAAAAGGCATAACCACAAATTCAAAATGCCCATACCTAGTACTGAATGCTGTCTTAAAGACATCTCCCTCTAGAATTCTCAGCTGGTGATATCCTGATCGAAGGTCAATTTTTGAAAATACACGTGCGCCTACCAGATGATCGAACAAATCGTCAATACACGGTAGAGGGTATTTATTCTTTATTGTCAACTTGTTCAGCTCGCGATAATCGATGCATAGACGGAGAGATTCATCCTTCTTTTTCACAAATAATACTGGAGCGCCCCAAGGTGAGGTACTCGGTCGAATAAAGTTCTTATCAATCAATTCTTGTAATTGCACTTTCAATTCTGCCAATTCTTTTGGCGTCATTCGATACGGAGTCTTAGCCACAGGAGCAGCTCCTTCAATCACCTTAATTTCAAATTCAACTTCTCTGGCTGGGGGTACACGAGGTAGCTCTTCTGGGAATACATCCACGTAGTCCCGCACTACGGACACAGCCGTAATTGCTTTCTTTTATTCTTTCATTTCTTTAATCATTACCAAAATGGTCTCATAGCCTTCCGCACCATTTTTCTGGCTTTCATTGCCGAGATCCTGATTTTTGCAACTTCTCCCAGACCTTTATAGATCATCAGACTTCCATCTGGGCATCTGAATGCCACCTCTTTCATTTTACAGTTAATGACGACTTCTCAATTTGATAGCCAATCCATACCGAGGATGATATCATATTCAACCAACGGTAAGACCGCAACATCAACTTCAAATTATTTATCATTAAAAGGCAGCGAGACTACGACTCACTCTTTCGTTATCAGAACCGTATTATTCGGTAGCAGTACACTCAAAGGTTGAACAACTTGATATGACCGTATATGAAGTGATTCAAGAATAGGTGTTGAAATAAAAGATTGACTGGCACCAGTATCAAATAAAACTTTCAGTACTTGATCATGAACAAGCAGCATACCTGTGACAACAGTATCATCGGCCTTCGCCTCTTGCTGATCGAGATTGAAATCTCGGGCCTGGATCAGTCTCTCATCTCTGGCCCCTTCAGCGTGTGCCGATGCTATCGAGTCCCCTTCTCTGGAAGTCCCAATATGATAAATTTTCTGAGGCGGCAAGACTGGAGCTCCTCTCGAACTTTCATCCCTTTGCAGTTTTGGACAATCCTTTCGACGATGGCCCGATTGGCGACAGTAAAAATAGACGCCGGTCAAGCATTCCCCTCTATGCATCTTGCCACATTTGGCACACTTGGTCGACGTTGATTGGGACACTTGAGTGCTACCAGTTGAAACTGCTTGTTGTTTCTTCTTCTTTTTCCACGGGACTTCACCTGTTCTGCCCGATTTCTCCTGGCTAACACCCTCTTGGACCCTCTTCCTCATCTCTGACCACCTCGGTCTCTTTTCATTGTCTAACTCGACTAATCGAGACTTCTCCACCAGCAGTGCATACTCAGTAATATCAAACGGAACTACTGAAGCGCGGATATCATCCCACAACCCTTCCTGGAATCGTAAACATCGAGCTTCCTCGGTCGCCACTGCAGAGTCTGCATAGTATGCCAAGCTGGAAAATTCGGCTTCATACTGAAGGACAGAGCGGTTTCCTTGCACCAATCGCAAAAACTTCTCATGTAGCTGTCTCTTTTCTGCCCGCGGCACGAACCATTTTGTAAATTCACGAACAAACTCTGCCCAAGTCACATTCGCCAAACCGCGAGTCTGAAACTTTCCTTTCATCAGATTCACCCACCATCTCTTAGCCTCTCCTTCTAGAAGAAAAACAGCCAACTCCACCTTCCTCTCCGCGGGGCACCGCATCGTATCAAATATCGTTTCAATTCGCAGGATCCAATCTTCCGTCTCGATCGGAGACAAACCACCGTGAAACGTCGGCGGTTTCAATTCTAAAAATTGCTTCATATCAATGTCAATTGAGCGAGACTGCTGCGGTTCCACCAATGCTGGAGGAGGCACAGCTGACACAACTGGGGTTACGCCAGAAGAAGGCACAACTGGAGGGGTGTCCCGAACCAACCTAATTGCTTCAGCGATGGCTTGTGCAATATCAGCGATATGCATTACGGAAGACTGTCGCCCACTCACACTTTCTTCTGATCTGGAATCCCTTGAATCCTCAGGTTCATTCAGAGCCTCTCGCATTCTGCGGCTCGAATACACTTGAAAAGGTTCCTGAGGAACAAGCATAAGACAATTTAGTATATTCTGATATTCCAATCGCATCCTTGTGGTTTATGTTCCATCCTGGTACTCTCTGCATTACACGTACTGCGAAAAACCTCCCTCTGATACCATTTAATTGTAACGGCCCAAAACCCATCACAATTTAATGTCATGCTTTTTGAGGGGGTTTCTCACATAATTATAGGCAGCAGGATAATCAAAGAAGTGTACCAGTGATAAACATAACATCACATTTCATTAATATACAGAATATATATACACTGTCAGGGACAAAAATGTCTACATTTGCTACATTACAAATATCTAACAACAGTACAAGGAATAAACTCATGCTAACCCGTGGACGAGCCACGTCTTCAACTGGTCTTCGTTCTGCCTCTTCCTAAGCCCTTCTAGAGGGGTATGGTACGCTGGTGCTCGGTTCCTACAACAAATGAGGAACCAATTAGTTTTGAAAACTAAGTGAGTTCCTTACCCTTACCAATAACTTTGCTCTGCAAGCAGACAAGAGAGTCAACAACAATGAAATCTATATGAACATGTTTTTATGCTAGAAACAGGTAAAATCACAATTCTATATCTGAATCAAGTTATCTTTCCTGTTATTCGTAGTTCGTTTCTCGAAATTCTTAGGGTCATTCAAATATCTCACTTATCCGGGTCCGTCGACCCTTCATATCATTATCCACTTTAGGGTGCTTCTACGCTCTACAGACTTCAATGCCTCATATTGGATTCATATAATCTGTAGGAGTTCGACGCTCCCTACGAGGTGTGAGAGTTCTACCCCCCTCATGAGGTGTAGGAGTCTGAAACATTCCCCCCTACTAGGCTGACCCTTAGTATTTCGATGCGTCGACGCGTTCTCCATTTCAATTCCATTTCAATTTGTTCAATTTAATTCAAAATAGTATTTATTTGTATTTGGTTCCCCTCAGAATTCTATCGCTCGCTAAGCCACGTTAGCGTTTTTTGGCGATTCATATATTCAGTGATATCAAACAACTGCAAAGTTCACAAAAGAGGAAAAGGCAGTAAGAACTCACTCCAACTTTTCCTTTGCTCTTGTCCGTCGAAGGGTTCACGTCACGTCTATCGCCGGACGCCATCCTCTGTAGTATCAAAATATCATTTACTTTAGGGTTGCACCATAAATAATTACGAGCGGACTCCTACGACGGTCACAACTACGACCTCTAGGAGTTGTCTAGGGAAAGGATGAGCGTGGGTGATTCAAAAAGGAGGTGCGACATCAGCCAACAAAAGGTTTCAAATACCCACGATAGTCGATTCAAAATACTCCAATGCACAACCTCGAGGGTTGTCACGATGGCAACACCAAGGGCTGCGAATAGCAACTGAAAGCAAGGTGTAATTTCCCTCTAAAACAACCGGACATTTAACATAAGGCAGCCCAAAAGCACGACCGACAACAATCACAAAGCAGTCCAACAGCACAACCGGCCGTACCCAGGCAGCCCTCCACAACCCCGTCGGCAACAAAATTGCAAAGGGGTCAAAACAAAACCCCTAATGAAACCCTAACTTCATCTCTCCCAAAATTAGTTCAAATTCAAGGTTTAGGGCTTGGAAAGCTATAAAGAAACTTTAGGTTTAAAAAAATGAATCAAAACCAAAACCCCAAACCCTAGGGTTTTCACCCATCATCAATCCTTACACAACTTCATGATCAACACAAGAGGAGTGGAGGGAAGGAGATTACCTCTCAATCGCAAGAAGATTCACAGAAATCGAAGAAGAATCGAGCCCTAGAGAGAGATCGGCGGTAGCGACTTCCTCTATTCTTCTCGGTGTTCGTCCAAATGAAAAGGAACGAAGGAATGCAGCAATATATCACGGAAGACCCACCGCTTAACCCAAGGCAGCCGGTCCACCTACCGGTCCAACCGGTTTCATCAAAATTAACATAGCCTTTGTTACTGAAATTAAAACAGCCAAGCCAACCCACCGGTTCACCCATAGCACAGCCACCATCCACCCAATTCCAACCAAAATTCACTTAGGCTCATATCAAAATCGGCCAACTCAATCCATTCAATTAAAACAAAGCGGCTGTCACAAAAATATAATATCAAACGGAAAACCCGAACATCAAAATAAAGTGCGACGTCAAATCAGCACTGAAATTTATATTTCATCATCGGGGAATATTTCAAAATAATTGCATTTTATATTCGTTCGAGTCTTATAGCCCCCTCGCTTCGAGCAGGAAGCTCACCCGAGCCACTAGCCTCTGGTGTCGACACCAAGTGGAAAACTCACAACTGCTAAGAGCAATACACCTTATATATACTGTGATGATAAAACAAAAGTATATATGTCCAAGAATCCATTGTTCCATGAGATGAGAGAATCAAATATATAGAGGTGGACTCTCATTTTATTCGAAAACATGTATCAGTGGGAGATTATGCACAATATTTGTTAGGTGAGATAAGAAAATTGCAGACATCTTAACCTTCCTCTTTTTTGGCATGTCATAAGCTCGGTGATGGGATTGATGTGTCCGACAATTCTTAATCGCCTTCCTGCCCGCCCAGAGCCCTCCATACCACCCACCAAATCATCCTCCCACCGCTCAATTGGCAATTGGCACAGATTATTTGGCTCCATATGGTGAGAAGATTTCTTCCAGCAGCCATTCCTGATCAACTCCCTCGTGAAAAACCACAATGGATCTCTCTATTGTGAGTTCCATTGAGAGAAACAACAGTATAGATTCTAACATAGTATCGAAGTAAGCTAGGCCCAATGTCCAAATCCCACATCACCAATTCAAGAAAGAAACCTACATGATAATAGACCAATGACCTTACATGTAAGGGGGTTGCTAATAAAATTGTCTCATATCAAAAAAATCACGTAACCTTTTGCACTTAATATAAATCCTAGGCCTCTTCACCTACAATCAATTGGTTTTAAGTTTTATGCATATTTTCTAACAAATTCCAATGGTTCTCTTGTTTATCTAGTCTACACTAACTATATTAAAACTTATTTTGGTGCATTTCAGTTATCTTTGACCCGTGCCAGTTAAACATTAAAATTTTGAGAAGTTTTATTAAGGATACAACTAACATTAATGATCTATTTGATTAAAAGAAAAACCTTATAAAGTAACTAGAACTGCATTCTTGATTGATTACATGTATTAGAAAAGGAAATTTGGCTACCTGGAAATTATATTAAAGTTAGTAAAATGAGTAGTGATCTTTTACATTGTTCGCATAATAGTAAAACATATATGCATATATACATACATACATATATACATATATATATATATATATATATATATATATATATATATATATATATATATATATATATATATATATATATATATATAGGGCCATTTACCGGGACCTCCCCTCTAACTTTGCTAAATTACTGACAGCACCCCTCTTATTTTCGAAATTACAAAAAACTCCCCTAAAGTTTTCATTTCATTACAAAAACCTCCCCTGAAGTTTTAATTTCATAACATCCATGCACAAAAACACCCCCTGGGTGAACAGTGTCCAGGGGGGTATTTTTCTTCATGAATGCAATGAAACGAAAAGACCAGAGGAGGTTTTGGTAATGAAATGAAAACTTAAGGGGAGTTTTTTGTAATTTCGAAAATAAGAGGGGTGCTCTCACTAATTATGCTAGTTTACAGGGGAGGTTTGGGTAATTATTTGTATATATATATATATATATATATATATATATATATATATATATATATATATATATATATATCTTCCAATGTAAATTACGGCACAATTTGGCGCAGCGGTAGCGGTGGTCATGAACCGTCTTTCGTGATTGCCCGACCACACCTAAAGAACTTTGTTCACTTTTATGTTCAAAACTAGTTATCTTTTCTTCGCAGCGGTCATAACCACTATCATGCCAGACATACATTCTATGATGGCGGCTTTTTTCCCTAAACTCTCCGGAGAAAAAACGCCCTACCAAACGGAGCCGTACATCCCTAGTAACAAAATCAATTTCAAAATTCAACTTGGTTCTTATCAGAGCGCTATGATTGTTGTAATGAAATTGTACTTTTCATAGGCTTCTTGTTGTTCTACATGAATTTGATGGTTAGTTCCAAAATATATTGGTTAGTTTATACCAAGATTGTCCTAATGTCTTTGCAGGTAGTTGTTCTCCAGATTAATGGGATTGATCATCCCTCCAACTCTCTCTATCTATTCCATGTGGGTAAACTAAGAGTAAAACTTTCAAGGGGAAGGACAATAAAAGCTAAGGAGTTCTATTCCTCTTCAATGCAGGTAATGAGCTCATGGAGCAAATTTTTTTTCTAACATGGTTTGGTGTATGATTTATGATTTACTTACTCATGGATAAAATATATCTGGTAAGGTAGTCTAAAAGTCATCAAATTTTATTCCGCTTTATAGTCTGACCGATATTTATAAATGATTAAAAAATCTATTAGGGTTGGTTCATTTGGGCGGGATTGAACCCTCAGATTTGGAATTACAGGCCAATTTTCAAGGGGAATTGACCTCAAATTTCAATTCTAAAGCCGCAATTCTGTCCAACCGAACATACCCTTGTAGTTTCAATTTCTACGATACTTCGGTCATTTCTTTATTTTATGGTGTTTGTAAAAAACAGACACGCAATGTCACATGTGCAGTCCTGTAATGGTGCACGTGACATATTGATCAATTTTCATGACAATGGTCATAAAAGATAGTAGAAATTGGAGAAATAAAATCTTATTATTCACATATACAAATCAATACAATTCTCCCATATTTATACACACACAAGGGAGACTCAAAAACTGAATCTGAGATTTGGGACTAATCCCAAAAGGAGTGAGGCCGCTAACTGCACACCAATGTGTACCATTTACACACTAAATTTCAACACTCTTCCTCAAGGTGAGCGAAAGATATCCACTAAGCCCATCTTGTCACACAATTTACATAAATTCAGAAGGCTAAGTCTTTTGGTTAGACAATCAGCCACTTGTTCTTTTGTAGCAATGTGTTCAGCTTCAGTATCCCACCATATAACTTTTTTTTGATGATAAACCTATCGATCCCTATATGTTTGGTTCTATCATGTTGGTCGAGATTGTTTGCAATGCTAATGACTGACTTGCTATCGCACAACAATGTTATATGTCCGTCTTGATCTATCTTGAGTTCACTCAGTAGGGCTTTCAACCATAACAACTCCCCTACACTTGAAACCATGACCCTATATTCTGCCTCGGCTGTAGATCTCGCAACTACAGTCTGCTTCTTGTTTTTCCAGGAGACAAGGTTGCCCCCCCCCCCCACACATGCAATATCCCGATGTGGATCTCCTATCATCTGCACATCTAGCCCAGTCAAAATCGCAATAGCCCTCGATATTCAGATGTTCATTCTTTCGGAAGATCAGTCCCTTTCCTGGTGCACTCTTTAAGTATCTAAGAATTTGATACACTGCATCCAAGTGCCCCTCCCTGGGATCGTGCATATAACGGGATATTATGCTTACAACAAAAGATATGTCGGGATGGTGTGACTCAAATAAATCAGGCGACCTACAAGCCTCTGATACCTTTCTTTATCAGTTGGCTCTCCTGCCTCAGCGTTGAGCTTGGACTTCTAATCAATAGTAGCAACTGCAGGCCTACACCCCAACATGCCCATTTCTTTAAGCAGATCTAACACATATTTTTGTTAAGATAGAACGATTCTCTCTGTATCACGAGCTACTTTTATCCCAAGGAAGTATTTTAGCTGCCCCAAATCCTTCACTTCAAACTCTTTGTCCAATCTCGTCTTTAGCTGAGCAATTTCCTTATTATCATCACCCGTAATAATCATATCGTCCACATACACTACAAGTATTGTAGTGTGATCTCCACTATGCCTGAAGAACATGGTATGATCAACATTGGTTTGTCGGTATCCCATGTTAACCATCGCTTTTCTAAACCTGTCAAACCAGGTTCAAGGAGATTGCTTTACCCCATACATGGATTTCTTGAGTCTACACACCTTGTGAAAAGTACTGTACTTTGTTAACAATCAACATTGGTTCCGTCACTCCATTCTGCTCTGGTGTGTATGGACAAGTAGTTTGATGTTGGATTCCCTGCGAGGACAAGTACTCTTCAAATGCCCTGTTGGTGTACTTTGTCTCATTGTCAGACCTCAACACCTTTACCACTGCATCGTATTAAGTTTGAACCCCTTTATGAAATTTTTTGAAGCAATCAAACACATCACTATTGTTTTTCATTAGGTAAAACCAAGTCACACGAGAGAAGCAATCAATAAAAGACACAAACTACCAAAATTCATTCACAGTAGGTGTGAGACACGGTCCCTAAACATCAGAATGTATTAGATTAAACTGATAAAAATGCTTACTATCAGAACCGAAATAAGAGTTTCTGGTATTCTTTCTCAGTTCACATGCATCATATATAAGTTTGTTACAATTAAATTTCTCAAACAAATTGGGATACATCTGTTTCAAAACCGGAAAAGAAGGATGACCCAGACGTCGGTGATGACGTAGGAGTATGTCCTCTACACATCTACCCCCTGCAGCGTCCTCTACAAGTGTTGAAAGAGCTGAGTCTATATTCTCCTTATCTAGGTGCCACAAGCTGCTATATCATGTGTCAGTCCCAAGTCTCTTGCCAGTCTGCTTTTCCTAAAAGATTACCTTTAGGATATCAAACAAGACGACAAATTTTAGTTGAGATATAATTGCACTAATGGATAAGAGATTCACAGGAAATGAAGAAACATGCAAAATATTGGACAAAGTTAAAGTGTTGGCACATTGCACGGTACCCTTACCAACCACTGACTGAGCAGTGTCATCGACAGTCCAAATGCACTCTGGGACTGCTAGGGGAGTGTACGAAAGGAATTCTTTCGCATCCTTAGTAACATGTTGAGAGGCACCCGAGTTGCTATACAATCTAGTGAGACAGTGATGGATGCAGATGCGGGGGCAAGTGTATTATAAGTACAAGTGGCTATGTGAGCAAAATAGATAACGTTACCCCTGGATGAAGTTGCATATGATTCTCTGCTCCTCTGAGTAACTTGCATCAACCATATTTCTTCCTGCCTCCTCGTCTGCGATCATTAAATTTGCTCGATAGCCTTCTTTACGACTCCCCCCCCCCCCGGCGCGACCACGACTTCCAAAGTAACCGTGTCCACCTGTATCCCGCTCTTTTGGCGGCTCGGGGCAAGCAAGTCATAGGTGACCTATCTCGCCACAATTGTAACATTGTCGTGTCTCACTCTTGCATCCTGTGTACCCAGGATTGGTTACCACTAGGGTTGATTTTCCCCCGGCGGGTGCAGTTGCACCAAACTGAAGGCTAATCCGGCATTTCTCTTGCATCATAGCTGAGATTGTCTCATCCAGGGTAGGAATCTTTTGCTGAGCAAGCAACATTGCACTCTTTTGCTCAAATGTTGGGTTCAACTCCCTCATAAAATGTATAGTACTCCATTGAGCATCTCGCTCCCCTTTCATGCATTCGGGATCTTTGCAGCATGCGGCTGGTGAGAAATAATCTTAGTCTGTCCATAGTCGCTCCAGATCTGCGGCATACTACTGAACCAGACAATCTCCCTGGATTATAGTCTCAATCTCTCATTTGATCTGAAACACGTGTATATTGTTGTCGACTCCTGCGTAGAGCCTCTATAACTTCCCCCAAACATCGCTTACAGTCTTTATGCCATCCACCGTGATAGTGATAGGCATGACCATTGAATTCAGGAGCCAGGTGTGTAACAGATTGTGTAGTTTTCTATTCATTGTACCCATTTGAGTCCTTCTCTGGCTCCCTCTTCTCGCCAGTCAGATAGCCCTCCAGGTTTCTTTCGGAGAGTGTCATTTTCACCTGACGCGATCAACTTAAGTATGTAGTTGGTCCATCGAGCTTCAACTCCACAGGGGAAATATCCAGCTTTACTAGATACGATGACGATTGAGTCAATCCCTCGCCTTTTGACATCCACAAGAATTCGAAGAACACTATTAGATCCGCCTCCTTCATCTTGGCAATCAATTTCTCCATGAGCGCCCACAACTCTTGTTTTGCTGCAAAACAAAATTAAGCGCCCTTCTTCCCCAATGCACCCGGCGGACCGCAACCGTCAGAAGCCCTCACACTGCTTCGAAACTTTTTGATTTTGTCGTCAACGCCTTCCTCTGTTGCGCCGGAGGTCAACAACAACGGTCCTTGTCACTGCTTGTGCGTGCTTCTTCCACGCAACAGTGCCGCGTGATCCAAGCCTTTGCGTGTTTAGGGTTTTTCTCTTTAGATCTCTTTCTCCCCCTTCTTCCTATCATTTGGTATCAGAGGCACGTTTCTCCACCATGGTTACTACCCGCACGCAAGAAGAAATCAACCGCTTGGAAACCCTAGAAAACTTTGTTGGATTGACGGATTCAGTGGCCGCCATAGAGGAAAATATGAGGACGTCAACGCAATGACTTGAAGAATGGATCGACGCTCGGATGGAGGAGATCAAGACATTACTAGCGCAAAATCTGAAAGGGAAGGGCCCGGCGAGCGAAGAGAACGGCGGATCTCCAAACCCCGGACTCGAAACGACGGGATCTCACCCGGAGGGTCCGATCTTAGGAGAGGCGGCGACGGGGACGGCGCTAGGGCGCGGGATCAGCGCGAACCCTAGCGTGTGGATGGCGACTTCGGTGCAGGCAGGTTGGGGAGGATCAGGGCGGGATCGGGTGTCACGACCCGTCTCGACAAAAGTCAGAGTGCGCTTCGGGCGGGCCGTGATGCCACAGACATGGGCGGAAAGAAATCCATGTTTGCTAAGGCGGATGCAGAGAATACCGAAAATAGTTACTATTGAGTAAAATAGCTTGATTTTTATGCGGAAGCTTTTAAATTCATCAGTGAAAAGAGTTTTGATGCACATGTACTTTGTAAAATTCATGTTTTACATGCTACTACTATAGTTCTCATGCAGTTATGATTCAACAGAGGGTGCACATGCGTTAATTTCAGATTCTAGTACATAAATATTTAAATAACCTAGCAGTTGTCTATGATACCAGAGAAAATGGCCGATTGCAATTATTACATAAAAGAATTATTTGACAGTAAAAGAAATGTAAACATAGAACCTGAAACTTGAAGCGGATCGGGCTCGAGGACCTGGTGGCGCTACACGAACTCTAAGGCAATTTCAAAACACAAAGGAAAAGCCTCATAACATTGAAATAAACAGAATGAGGAAGGCAAAGTATAGAACGATAACAGAAACAGAAAAGTATGAGTGTACCAGTATCTCATGAAGCAAAAACTATTCGAGACAAACAAATAACAGAGCTAAACAAAACAAGTTAGTTTATTAGACTACTCCGGAGAATAGCCTAAAATTATTTATGTAAAAATGTTGTAAGTCGAGATCAATGAAGTGTGTAGGTGCTATAGCGGACGCACATGGCTCACGATCAGATCTGAGTGCAAGTCTTATCGAAAAAGTAATCCTGCTTGCCGTGGCCATGACCAGTTAGACGCTACAGTTCAAGGATCTGCTTAAAACCACGGATTTGTTTTCGAGTTTCATACGAGATTATTTATCATATTATTTTATGACAATATTATGAGAGGAAACTTCAGATCGTGAAACAGATTCACGTCAACGAAAAAATCAGATTGGAAATAAGTTTTACTCGGGTCTTACAATCAGACAGATATCAGAAACCAGACAGACATCAGAAACCAGACATACATCAGAAACCAGACAGACATCAGAAACCAGATTCGACAACACAGTAGGAATCAAACGGTGAGTTTTGACTCTTGCGAGTTCGAGGGGTTAAGGGCATAATAACTGGAAAATTTTTCTAGTAAAAAACAAAGGTAAGTTGAAGTGTATTGGATCGGAGGTGTCAAGAATTCACCTAGGTTAACAATTTCTAGGGCACAGTTATCTTCCAAGAAAAACATGCGTTCACTACCGAGCATGATATCGAATCACCAAACATATATTTGTTATTCATAATTCGTTACAAGTATGGTTTTCCAATTCAAATGTGTGTACGGTACGAGCGTGACATATCTCAACCATCTATAAATCTCTAACCAGGAGCCTTAACAATGATCATTCAAATCTATTAATGCTCGTACTCAAGCTTACTGTCCTCAAATTATTCATCAAACAAAATGCAAATTCTCAAATTGAATATCCAATTGACTATTATTCACTAACTCATCTCCCAATTTCTCAAATATCATTATTTACATTCATGACTCGTGCTAATTCTATCGCGTGAACCTCAAACTAGGAACAAGTCTAATAAATGATTAAATGTCTAAATTTTTCTGACAAAACAAGCTATCAAGGGTCGATTCAAAATAAACATAAGATCAGACAAAACAATTAAGTTCAATGTTTGCAAGAGAGAGGTGATCTCTACTTGCCTTAAACTGAATCTGACGGAGACAGCTGAGCAGCATAAGTGAAAACCCAAAATCGTATTTCAAACCTGATCAAGTACAAACATAATTGATATTGACATGCCGGAAATTCTACAATAGCACATGGTATAATTTACAAAAATCTGAAGCACGAGAGAGATTAGAAAATACCTCCCTCAAAAGTGGGGAGAAGAGATTACGCACGGAGACGGAGACTTGGCGACGAATAGGTTGCGAAAACCCTAAATCGGAGAGGGCTTTGGAGGAATTCCATCATTTGAGTCGAGGAGCGGCGCTGGAAATCACAAATACGACAAGATTAGACGATTACGAAGGGGGCAAAAATCATGGATCACAAAATATATGAAATCGGAGCACAAACTTTACAAGAAAACTCATGAAAATCTGAATAGAGATGAACAAGAGGGGAATCTTACCAATAGGAATCAAAACCGGGCCCAAAGAAGAGAGGGAAGAAAACCCTAGGCGCTCTTCTTGCAAAATCGGCCCAATCGGAGAGGAAGAGGGCTGCTGAGGGAAGGAGAGGCATCTGCCTTCGCTGATCGACGAATAGGAGGCCTTGCCGGCCCTAGGAGAAAGAGGGAAGGGAGCAGTCGGCCTCTGGAGGAGCAGGAGGCCGCCAGCCCTACCATCGGGGGGGGGGGGAGATGTCGACCAAAGCAAGAGGGGGAGAAGCCGGAGGAGGCGGCGCCTGGAGCAGGAGGAGGCGGCGACCTGCGTGCGGCTGGCTGGAGACGGGATCAGGAGAGTCGCGCTTTGCGGGAGACGGGACCGGCGCGTGCGGGAGTCGGCGGGATCGGGAAGACCTAGCGGGAGAGGAAAAAAATATCGCGGGGTGGGCTGATTCTCAGGTAGGTTTAATAAGAGGGGGGGGGAATAGATTAGGTTTATATTAATATAATTATTATTATAAACCTTATTATCATTTAATCAATAATCGGGTTGTTACATCAGAAGACCTGCGGGTCAGGCCGGACCACCTCCGCTGGGCGGGGGAGGGCTTCTTCCTCAACTGGGGGGCTTTAGACCAGTAGGAGGCTTCAGACCGGGCATTCCTTGTGCCGGCCAACCTCCTCCAGTGGGAGCAATGTATCAGCAGGGATATCCGGACTGATTTCCTGACCCGGGGGAGCAAAGGAGACCAGCCGGCTACGAGCACAATCATGGTTGGCAAGGACAGGGCGTGTCGTGGGCGTACATGCCCCCAAAATTAACCCGCATGAATTTCCCCAAATTCAACGGAGGAGACGCGTTTGGAGTGGATACACAAAGCAGAGCTCTTCTTCAGTTATGAGGATGTGCCGAAAGGGCAATGAGTTCAACTTGCAAATTGCATCCTTCCATATGGAGGACGATGCCTTCCAGTCGATGCAGTGGTTTTTACGGGGCCGGGACTACGTTCCCTGGGCAGTGTTTGTGGAGGGCTTTACGTCCCAGTTTGGACCCCTGGAGTACGAGCATTTCGAGGCCCTTCTCCAGAATTTGCAGCAGAAGGGGACGGTGATGGAATACCGCACCGAGTTTGAAAAATTTGCAAATCGGGTGCAGTGGGAAGAAAAGATGCTACTCAGCTGTTTCGTCTCAGGACTCAAGGAGCACCTTCGTGATGAGGTGCACGCACACATGCCCCGCACGTTGAATCATGTTATCATGTTGGCCTACATCCAGGAGGAACGCTTCCACAGGCAGCGGACTCGTTCCACGGGGAGGCAGCCAGCGGCCCCCGCAGTTGCACGACGGGATCCCTCAACGGCTGGCAAGCCAATAGTGACACGGCTTTCATGGGCCGAAGTCCAAGCCAGGAATGAGAAGGGCTTATGCTTTAACTGCGACGACAAGTTCGCGCCGGGACACAAATGCCAGAAGATACAGATCTTTATGCTACGTGAGGACACAGAGGACGGGAGCCCACCTGAATCAGAGTGGGATGGGGACATGAATTTGATTGAGTTCGGCGTGTCACTTCAGGCGATGGAGGGGTGCAATGCACCGCTCACAATGAGGATGGCCGAGAGAGTCCGCTAGGAAAGGGTGACTATTCTGGTAGATAACGGGAGCACGCATAACTTCATCCACCCAGAAGTGGCGCAGCGGGTGGGACACGAGGTTGACCGAGCAGCTGCTTTTCATGTTTTGGTGGCCAACGGGAGCAAGCTCCAGTGCGAGGGGGTTATGAAAGGCATGGAACTACGAATATAGGGGTACTTAGGACGCACAGACGCCTACCTCCTACCCATCAGAGGGTCGGACATGGTGCTTGGGGTGCAGTGGCTACAACAATTACGGAGGGTTACCTTCGATTGAGAACATATGACGATGGAGTTTCTCCAACAAGGGAGGCAGTACTGCCTAGGTGGCCTAAAATCTTCTCCACTGAAGGAGATATCCCTCCGCAGTCTAGAGCGGCTGGGGGAGCAGGGCAGCACAATGACGATGATCATGGCAGTTAAGGAGGCCCCCGGGGCACCTCCGGCAGTACCCGAGCAGATGCGGGCGTTGCTCGCTCAGTATACAGATATATTCCAGACACCCAGGACGCTCCCACCACAGCGATTCCGCGATCACCAGATTCAGCTGAAGACCAGGACGGAGCCCATCAATATTCGGTCGTACCGGTACCCGTATAGCCAGAAGGCCGAGATCGAGCACAGCGTTCGGGAAATGATCACAGCGGGACTCATTCGCCCTAGTACCAGTGCATTCTCATCCCCCATAATCTTAGTCAAGAAAAATGACGGATCATGGCGCTTCTGCGTGGACTACCGCGGCCTAAACAGTTTCACCATAAAAGACGAGTTTCTGATACCGCTGATTGAAGAGCTATTGGATGAATTACACAGTGCTTCCCATTTCACCAAAGTCGACCTCCGGTCGGGTTACCACCAGATTCGCATGCATGAAAAGGATGTCCACAAGACCGCATTCCGCACACATGACGAGCATATGAGTTCCTGGTGATGTTGTTTGGGCTCACCAATGCCCCCTCCACATTCCAGACCGTCATGAACGAGATATTCCGGCCCCTTCTCCGTCAGTTTGTGCTGATATTCTTTGATGATATGCCAGCTGGGAGGAACATTTGCACCATGTGGAACAGGTCTTGGCCATCCTTCGCCAACACCAACTGTACGCCAAGCAGTCCAAATGCTCTTTCGGACAGGAGGAGGTAGAGTACTTGGGTCATTTGGTGTCGACTGACGGCGTCAAGGCGGACCCTCAAAAGATCGCAAGCATGTTATCCTGGCCGCGCCCCCAGACTATACGAGTATTGAGGGGCTTCTTGGGCCTCACAGGCTACTACCGCCGCTTTGTGAAATACTATGGCAAGATTGCCCGACCTCTCACCCAGTTGTTACAGAAAGACGCCTTCGTTTGACATGACGAGGCAGAGGCAACATTTCAGGCACTTAAGGGGGTCATGACGTCTACTCCTGTCCTGGCGCTCCCAGATTTCACCAAGGAGTTTGTGCTGGAAACCGACGCTTCCGGGGTGGGCATTGGTGCGGTGTTGATGCAGTAGGGCCGGCCCTTAGCCTTCTACAGCAAGGCACTGGCCCCTCGCACGCCGGGCTTGTCCACCTATGAGAAGGAAATGTTGGCTATCATCCACGCGGTGGTTGTGTGGCGGCCATACCTGCTAGGTCGGCATTTTAAAATTCGCACCGACCACTAGAGCTTGAAGCATTTCCTGGATCAACGGGTCTCTTCTCCTCTTCAACAAAAGTGGGTCACCAAGCTTTTGAGTTATGATTATGAGATTACCTATCGGAGAGGCAATGACAACATGGTGGATGACGCTCTCTCTCGCCTTCCTGAGGGTACTGTTGCTCACATCACAGGGCCACTAGTGGATTCCCTGGATGATATACAAGAGGAAGTGATGCGAACTTCCGCTTTACGCACCCTGGTGGAGGCTTTGCAGCGCGGTGAGACCGTGGACTCCGGCTATCACCTTCAGAATGGCCGCCTCTACCATCATGGCCAAGTGGTTATTCCTCCGGACTCGGCATGGAAAACCGTGATGATGCACGAGTTTCATTCTTCACCTACAGGCGGCCACGCGGGAGTGCTCCGTACCCTTTAGCGGACGCGAGCAAATGTTTTTTGGCCCGGCATGCGCCGCGACATACAACAGTTTGTGCGGCAATGTGAGATCTGCCAGCGTCAGAAGTACGAGACGACCTCGCCGGCAGGACTGCTTGTGCCTCTCGAGATTCCGCAGCATATTTGGGATATGGTGTAGATGGATTTCATTGACGAGTTGCCCAAGTCCCAAGGAAAATCCGTGATTCTGGTGGTGGTTGACAAACTCTCCAAGTACGACCACTTCCTTGCTTTGAGCCATCCATATACCGACGAATCTGTCGCCGCTCTTTTTGCTCGGGAGATTATCCGCTTGCATGGCCTGCCTCGTGTTATCATCTCTGACCGGGACCCCACCTTTGTGAGCAATTTTTGGCAAGAACTATTCCGGCTTCAAGGGACATGTCTACGTTTCAGCACATCACATCACCCCAGACAGAATCGGGGCGTGGAGACCTATCTCCGTTGTTTTGTTATTGACGAGCCCCCTACTTGGCCGGGGTGATTTCATTGGGCCGAGTATTACTACAACACTTCATACCACTCCGCAAGCAGGATGACCCCGTTTGAGTTTGTTTACGGCCGCCCCCTCCTACTCTGAGCAGCTATGAGCCGGGCAACACGGCCATGCCGACGGTTGATCGGGCTCTTCGTGACAGGGATCGCATGTTAGCAACCCTGCGTGATCACCTTCGCCTTGCCCAGGATCGCATGAAGTTTCAGACAGACAAGCATCGCAAGGAGAGAGAATTTGCAGTGAGCGACAAAGTGTTTCTCAAGCTCCGACCGTACCAATAGTTGTCAGTCGCTCGTCGTCTGAATCAGAAGTTATCTCCCCGGTATTACGGTCCCTTTCATATACTTAGCAGGGTGGGGCCGGTGGATTGCAAGTTGGCACTGCGTATGGGTTCCCGCATTCAGCCAACTTTTCATGTGCCCTTGCTCAAGCGGAAGGTTGGTGCTAATGTCCAACCGAGTGCTTTTCTGCCAGAGGCTACCAGTGCGGGCGAGCTTCGCCCACTTCCAGAGGATGTTGTGTTGCTCAAGTGGAAACGACGAGGTGCTGAGTACCACCCCGAGCTCTTGGTCAAGTGGAAGGACCTCTCGACGGCGCACAATTCCTGGGTGGATTTGTTGGACTTCAAGGAGCTTTACCTCGACTACCACCTTGGGGACAAGCTGGTTCTTGATGGGGAGGGGAATGTTACGCCGCCATTACGCTTCTCGGGGCGTCAATATGTCCGTAGGCGCAAGGAGTCGGCAAGCAACAACGGGGCTTAACCATCTGGTTCAGCCTCCACTCAGTGAACCGGCCGGCCGGGGCTGAACCAACGGGTTCAGCCCCTTTTGGAGGGGCCGTCCGGCCACTCCTTGGCCCGGGTATTTATACCCGGGCTGCTCTCTTGTGGAGGCATGCAAGATATCTTAGACTCCGTTCGTTTGATAGGTTTTGAGAGGCAGGAATTGGTTTAAGCCGAAAACCTATGACGCACAGGTTTTAGAAATGGGCAAAAAATAAATTATTGTGTTCGTTTGGAGAAGAGTTTGAGAGAAAAGAATTCAAAGTTGAAGCTCCTGCTGATTCCTGTTCATCGTCTTCTCCAAAGAATTCATTGTTCATTTATTAATAACTGTTCCGCTGGAGGTTCTGGTGATACCTGTTCATCGCCTGATCCCTGTATCATTTATTAATCCCTGTTCACCGTTTGGGATGCCCTCGGGTTCTGTTTGAGAAAGAAGAATTAGCTGCAGTCTAAGTTTCTTATCCGCTGATCCCTATTCATTGTCTTCTCCAAGCTGATCCCTGTTCATCGTCGCTGGTTTTGGCCGAAAACTGGAGGTTTTGAGGTTCCGCTGGAGCTGCTGCCTTCAACTGCTGGAGCTGATGAACAGTGCCAAAACTCTGGCCAAAGTGATGATGAACAGTGCCAAAACTGTCCCAAAACCCATCTAAATAGGTAGGTTTTGGGTATACAAGGATTTTTCAAAGAGCAACACCCATGGGTTTTGAGCTAAAATCAATTCCCTCCTTTAAATTAAGCAAACGAACACTAGATTTGGTTTTGGTCAAACACCTTCTTCCAACACCCATAAGTTTTCGGTGAATGCCAATTCCTTCCTAAAAAGTGTCAAACGAACACAAAAATTGGAATTATGATGCTCAATTCCAATTCCTTCCCTCTAAAACCTACCAAACGAACGGAGCCTTAAGGTATTTCCCTTTTCTCTCCCCAACCCTAATTCTCTATTTTTCCTTTTAGATCTCTTTCTCCCTCTTCTTCTTCTTCTTCTTCTTCTTCCTATCACGTGCCGACTCCCGTAAGTCCCGCGAGCTCCTCTACGTACGCAATTCTTCTCCTTTCCGCCGCACTTCTCCTGCGCTGAAGAGTCGCGACAATCCCTGCGTTGGAGAGCCGCGCTTCTTCTCCCTATGGTGAAGCTCCTCTGTTCTGCTCTCATGATGCCGCACTCTTGTTTGGCCAAGCCCTGCAGCAAAGCAAACTAAAGGCTTACTCCGATCCTCCCTCTGCGGAACCACGCTTCCGCTGCGATCTTCATGCGCCCCGATCCTTCTCCCAATCGTGACCTTGGATGCGTGATGTGCTCCTGCGGCAATCCTTCGATGTCGTGCGTGTCCGCGCCACTCCCATTGTGCGCGCCTCCGCTGCGGAAACCGCGTCACTCGATGCGCTCCTGCGGCAATCCTTCAGTGCCGCATATGTCCTCTCCACTCCTGCTATGCATGCCTCCACTGCGACAACCGCGTCACTTGATGTGCTCCTGAAGCCCTTCAGGGTAAGACGAAGGCGGTAAGCCTTCTCCCCGCTACACGCTCCCTTCCGCAATTTTGCGCAAGTGGCAGAACTCCCGCAATCCTTTCCTTTCCTTTTGGATGACTCACTTGGAAAGCAGAAAAAGGAAAGATGGAAAAAAGATTTTTTCCAAACCAAGCTCTAATACCAAGTAGAAATTAGAGTAATAAAATCTTATTATTCACATGTACAAATCAATACAATTCTCCCCTATTTATACACACACAAGAGAGACTCAAAAACTGAATCGATGATGTGGGACTAATTCCCAAAGAAGGGAGACCGCAAACTGCACATCAATTAGTACTATTTGCATACCAAATTCCAACAAAGATAAATAAAATAATGTTATGCATGCTATGTTCTTCCTTTGATTTATGTAATTACAGTAAACAATGGCCGAACACAATGAATTCTTTCTATCGTTCCAAAATTTTATTTTAGGGAAGCCTAATGAAAGGTTATATATATATATATATATATATATATATATATATATATATATATATATATATATATATATATATATATATATATATATACTAGCATCTTCGAACGGGCTCCGCCCGTTCTCGATGCGTCGCTGCGGGCTTCGCCCGCAATCAAGCGGGCTTCGCCCGCCCCCGGCGGGCGAAAATTAATTTATATTTTAATAGAAAATTTAATACGAATTTAATACTTTTATAAATTTTATAAATGATAAATAAATTTAATAAATTATATAATTAAAAAAATAAAAATCCCCCCCCCCCCGCGCATCGGCCTGCTCACGCAAGCCAATCTTCTTGGCCGCCGCCGGCGGAGCCGCCGACGACAGAGGAGGGACGCTGGACGGGCATGCGGACGGGGCAGCTATCGGGGAATCCTCTGGGATGAATAGTAAAATTCGGTGAGTTTTTTTTAATTGCAGGTATATATTTATGAATCCAATTGCTAGATGAGATTTCATGATGATCGGACGGTACATATGAGTTTCATGGTGTGATCCAAATATGTATATTGTATTATATAATAAAGATATATATATACATACACGAGCATATTCGCACGGGCTACGCTTGTGCTCGATGCTCTCGGGCGGCCTTCGGCCGCATCCAGACGGGTTTCGCCCGCCTCCGAACGGGCTTCTCCCGTGCTCGATCCGTCGTTGTGGGCTGCGCCTGCATCAAAGCGAGATGCGCACGCATCAAAGCGGGATGCACCCACATCAAGACGGACGGTGTCCGCAATATATACATATGAGTACTCAAAATGACCGTAAAAAATTTTAAATCAATATTACAATTTTTATTTTATAAAAAAATTACGTTTTGTCGTAAAAACATTAATACCACGCATTGTTTCTCTCCCTCCTCTTTCTCTCTCATCCCACTTCTCTTCCTTTCTCTTGGCCCCCTTTCTCCTCTCCCTTCGGCCATCTCTCTCCCTCTCTCTCCTCCCCTCTCTCTCTCTTTCTCTCTCTCTCCTCTCTCTTCCCATCTCATGCTCTCTCTCATGATCCAATGGCTCTTGTTTGATCTATTGTGTGCCTCCAAATACCTACATTGCTTTATATAATAAGATATATATATCTTTATTGTACAACCCCGTGTCCGGCGAGTAAGGCCGGCAGGAACCAGACAGATCAGGCTAAAAGCAGTGGGCGAGCTCGGCAGTGGAGAGGCCGAGCCCGAGCTCGGCACTCGTCGACCAGAGATCGGCGATCGTCGACCGGGGATCGGCATTCGTCGACCGGGGATCGGCATTCGTCGACCGGGGATCGGCATTCGTCGACCGGAGATCAGTGTTCGCCGACCCCGAGCTCGGCATTCGCCGAGCTAGTCCCAGCTCGCGTCCTCACAATGGAGCTCGGCAATAACAGGCGAGCAGGACCTGCCGAGATGACCAAGCTCCCCAGCTCGCCTGGATGAACAAGGTACTTCTTACTGTTTTGCCCCCGCTGGTCTGCCTATAGCCCTTCAAAACAGCGGAGATTGGTTGTTGGCAGACCCAGTCAAGTATATTTTGGTAATTTCAGGTCAGTTCTTTTGGTTATTGGCAGTTCAGATTCTAAAAACTATAAATAGGACCCAAGGGGTACCCCAGAAAGCAGACTTCCGGTGTCTTCCTGCTCCAGTTCTCAAGTGCTTTCTGAGGGTACCTTAGCTCGGCCTCTGGCTAAGGAGGGGAAGCGCTCTGAGATCTTCCGGGTCTGTGGTGGGACCTCCCCGCCGAGCCCTTGGGTCGGTTTTTCTTTGTTTTCCTTGTTGTTTTGCTTGCAGGAGTAAAGTAGGCGCGAGACCACCCCTTCCCCAAGGGTCGAACTCCACAGGAGACCGATCTTCGGTTTCAACATTTTGGTGCGGTGAGCGTGGAGCGTGGTCAGCACAGAAAAGCTTCAGCGAGCTCGATGACGGGAGGACAGGGATCTGACAGGCCGAACTCGCCACCCCCTCCCCACCTCTCGCCACGGTGGGGATGTTTGAAGACTTTAGGAATGAGGTGCTGACTCTTGTCAAGTTCGCACTCGGCACGCGGGCCGAGTGCTTGACTCCGGCAGTCCAGATCGCGGCCGCCCCCTCCTTGGGCGAGGACGCTCCCGGCAGGCGAGCTGGGAAGGAAGTGGCCGAGGAGGGCCGAGGTTGCGAGATCCCTGGGCGCGAGCTCTTCCCTGGCTCGGCAGGCCGAGGCCGGTTCGACGAGCTGGGCTCGCGAGACTCGCCAGCTCGCCCAGTGGGGGGAGGAAGCCCTTTCAGCGAGCTGGTCTCTTCAGCTCCAGTTCCAGATGGGTTCAGGGAACCCGAGATGTTCTACTACACCGGGAAGGGAGATCCGGTCCAGCATGTCCAATGGTTCGAGGATATAGTCTCCATCCGACAGATGTCGGACGGATTCAAGTGTCGGCTTTTTGCTATCACCCTCAGGGAGAAGGCAAGGGAGTGATTCCATCAGCTACCGGCCAGCTCCATCTACTGCTTTGAGGACCTGCGTCGGGGGTTCATGCTGAGGTTCACTACCTCGAAGAAGAGGAAGAAGGAGTCAGAGTCCTGTTCCACATCAAGCAGGGGGTGAATGAGACGTTGAGAAGCTATGTGGATCGGTTCCAGGAGGAGGTTACTCATGTCCAGGAGATGTCGGGCCACAGCTTGATGATGGCCTTCACCCTGGGCCTGCAGCAGGGGTTCTTTAGGATAGAGCTGAAGAGAGCTCCCCCCCCCCCTCCTACGAGGAGCTGATGGAGAGGGCGGCGAGAGAAGTTGACGCGGAGGCATCAAACCCGGAATTTGCGAGGAAGCTGGCCAGGTGGGCCACGGAGGAGGAGAAAGAGTCGAGAGGAGGAAGAGGACAAGAGGAGAGGAGAGGAGAGCCCCGACAGAGGGAGCAGAGGCAGCTCCAGGGGCAGCAGCAGCCGAGGTGGGGGCGCCAGGAGCCTGACCGTCGGCTAGGTTGGAGACCTGAGTGGCAAGGGCAAGCGCCACAGAGAGGATACTACGGAAGGGATCGCTATCAAGGGGGGCAAGATCAGTTCCACCCCCCAGGCTGGAGGCAGGCCCAGAGGCCCCGGCTCCCCAACCAGGAAGAGGCTATGGTCATAGCCTTGGGGGCGAGGAGGATAGTGAGGAGGAGGAGGAGAGAAGTCAGGGTGGAGTTGCCCTATTGCGACTTCCATCAGGAGGAGGGGCACGCCACAGCCACATGCCCAGAATTCCTGGAGATGAGAGGGAATAGAGAGCAGCAGCAGTAGGGACGGAAAGAAGTAAGGATTGAGGAGGTCCTGCCTCGGGCAGAGGAGGACCGTTGCGAAGACCAGGTGGATGTTGGAACCCGAGGGGGGGGGGAGGGGGGTCGAGGCTTCCCGCAAGGCGAGCCTCCACCCCATGTACCGACGGAGCGTTGCCTCCACATCCCAAACCCCACCCCCGGAGGAGAGGATCACTTTCTCCAGGAGCGACATGCCAGATCACGAGGATCCATTCTGCGATGCGCTTGTCATCAAGGCAGCCATCGAGAATTTCACTGTCTCTCGGATCCTCGTGGACAACGGGAGCTCCGTCAACGTCGTCTTTAAAAAGGCGTTTGACGCGATGAAGGTGGAGGCAAAAAGGGTGTTGGCCTCTGATGGACCCTTGTTCGGGTTCTCAGGGGAGAGGAAGTAGAGGGAGGAGTAGGCCTCCATGTCACCCTGGGGGGTCAATCCAGAAACTGCAGGTTCGTCATTGTGGACGCCCCCAGCAGCTACAGCGTCATCTTCGGGAGGCCCCTTATCAGCGCCTTCCGCTGCGTCCCCTCATCATTTCATCAGTGCTTGAAGTTCAACGCTGAGGGGATCCAGGTCAGGGTCAGGGGGGACCCAAAGGTGGCGCGGGAGTGCTATGTCTCTGCGGTGAACACCATCTCTTGGCTGGAGGGAGCCGAGGAGATGGGGCGGAGGATGGAGGAAGATGAGCAAGAAGGAAGAAGGGAGGAGCTGGAGATGGAGGATTGCGCGAAGGAGGCGGCAGGAAGAAACCTGGAGGAGGTGGCCGAGATGATGGCCGAGGGAGAAGAGGTGGAGGTGGAGGTGGAGGTCCCGGTCTCGGAAGAGAAGGATGCTGAAGGGTGGGGAGAGCAGTCCAGGCTGGAGGCTGCAGAGGAAGTGGTGGAGCTGGAGGTGCTCACCCGTGGAGGCAGGATGGAGAAGAGCCGCGTCAGCGGGGGGCTGACCCCGGAGGACCAAGGCAGGATACTGGAGTGCATCCAGAAGAACGTGGACATCTTCGCTTGGAACGCCGCGGAGATGTCGGGGGTTGACGCGGATGTGGCCTACCACCGCCTCAACCTGGACCCGGGAACACGCCCCGTTCAACAGAAGAAGAGGTCCACTGCGGACAAGCTGGCAGAGCCCATCAGGGAGGAGGCGTCGAAGCTCCTCAAGGCCGGCTTCGTGTCCGAGATCCAATACCCCGGCTGGGTCTCCAATGTGGTCATGGTTAAAAAAGGGGATGGCCGGTGGAGGATGTGTATTGATTTTTCTTTACTTAATAAAGCTTGCCCTAAGGATTGTTACTCTTTGCCTCGAATCGACGTGCTGGTTGACTCAGCCGTCGGTTTTTCTGTAATGAGTTTTCTCGATGCTTTTTCAGGTTATCATCAAATCAGGATGCACCCCCCAGACATCAAGGATGTCTCGTTCATCACTGGGGATGGATGCTACTGCTACAAGATGATGCCCTTCGGGCTGAAGAATGCAGGGGAAACCTACCAAAAAATGATGGATAGGGTCTTTAAGGAGCAAAAGGGGAGGAATTTGGAGGTGGACGTGGATGACCTCATGATCAAAAATCGGGATGTGGACTCCCACCTCCGGGACCTGGAGGAGACCTTTGCCACCCTGCGCAAGTACAAGATGCGGTTGAATCCCCTAAAATGTGTCTTCGGGGCTAGCAGGGGAAAGTTCCTGGGGCACCTCCTCACCCCTGCGGGGGTCGAGCCGAATCCTGACAAGGTCAAGGCTATCCTAGAGTTGGGATCGTCGCGGAATGCTAAGGAGGTCCAGTGGCTGACGGGGAAGCTAGCATGGCTGAGTAGGTTCCTCTCCCGAGCCGGAGAAAAGTGCTCCCACTTCTTCAAAACGCTGAGGGGTGGTCGAAAGTTCGAATGGACACAGGAGTGCGAGGAGACATTCCGGGCCCTCAAGATGCAGTTGACTCAGGCTCCGCTGCTCCAAGGGCCGAAGGAGGGGGAGGACCTGTTCTTATATCTCGGGGTCGGGGCGGAGGCCTTGAGCTCCGTTTTAGTTCGTGAAGAGGGGAAGAAGCAGCTCCCCATTTATTACGTGAGCCGGGTCCTGAGGAAGGCCGAGCTCCGGTACCCGATTTTGGAGAAGCTAGCCTTCGCCCTGATCATCTCAGCCCGGAGGCTGCGACCTTACTTCCAGGCACACTCAATCCGAGTGGTGACCGACCATCCTCTCCGCAACATCTTTGAGAGGGTGGAGCATTCAGGCAGGCTGGCTAAGTGGTCAGTGGAGCTGAGCGAGTTCGATGTCTCCTTCGTTCCGCGGCTCTCGATCAAAGCTCAAGCGATGGCCGACTTCTTGGCTGACTATGTGATTGAAGTGGCGGAGGAAGAACTCCCCCGCCCGACTCCTTGGAAGGTAAAGGTGGATGGCGCCTCGGGGAGGCATTCCCTAGGAGTGGGGGTGATCTTGGAGAGCCCTCAAGGAATTAGAATTGAGCAGACGGTAGTGGTGCACTTCCCCATTACGAATAACCAGGCCGAGTATGAGGCCGTGATACGGTGATAGCAGGGCTGCGGCTAGTCAGGGAGCTGGGGGTGTTGGACGTGGAGGTCCTTACCGAATCCATGGTGGTAGCCTCTCAGATCAACGGGGAGTTTGAGGCAAGGGAGCCCACCCTGCGATTATACGTAGCCAAAGTGAAGGAGGTCATAGGCACTTTCCAAACCTTCTCCATCCGACACGTGCCCAGGGAAGAAAACAAACAGGTCAACCAACTAGCAAAGCATGGTCCCCAAGTGGGGGGTACCATCACCGACCTATTCCGCCCCTCCATCGAAGAGGGGGAGCTCATGCAAATTGATCAGCAGGCTTCATGGATGGACCCAGTAGTGGCTTTCCTTTCTACAGGAGAATATCCGAAGGGGGCAGATAAGAAGAGGCTAAGGCATAAGTCGGCATACTACCTCCTCCAGGACGGGCGGCTGTACAAGAAGACGCTCTCGGGGATGCTAGCCCATTGCGTGGCCGAGGAGGAGGTACAGAGGATCTTAGAAGAGGTCCACTCCGGGGAATGTGGGAGTCACTCCGGGAGTCGGACCTTGGAAGAAAGGATAGTCAGGCAGGGGTACTTCTGGCCCACCGTAAGCCAAGACGCCACGGAATTCGCAAAAAGATGTCATAAGTGCCAACTATTTTCCCCCCTCCAGCTACAGCTGGCCCAGCGACTCAAGAGTATCACGGCCCCCTGGCCCTTCGCCATTTGGGGAATGGATTTGGTTGGACCATTCCCCTAGGCCAGTGGGCAGAGGAGGTTCCTCCTAGTAATGATCGACTACTTCTCCAAGTGGTTGGAGGTGAAGGCGCTGGCCAAGGTGACCTCCCAGGTAATCAGGAACTTTGTTTGGGGGGAGATCATCTGCCGCCACGGGTTGGCTCAAGCCATTGTCACGGACAACGGACCCCAGTTCGCCAGCTTCGAATTCACTAGCTTCTGCGAGCAGCTTGGAATCGACCTCAGGTTCGCCTCGGTCCATCACCCCAGGAGCAACGGGCAGGTGGAGGCCGCGAACAAGATCATCGTCAACCTGCTCAAGAAGAAGGTGGAGAATTTGAAAGGGAGCTGGGTAGAGCAGCTTCCCGCGGTTCTTTGGGCCCTAAGAACCACCCCCAACACGCCTACTGGAGAGACCCCCTTCAAGCTTTCTCACGGGTGCGAGGCAGTGCTCCCCGTGAAATTTGAAGTCCAAACACCTCGAGTCGTTGCGGCCAGAGAGGGCCGAGTGGAATGGCAAGCAGAGAACGATGAGGAGCTGAGGCTCTCCCTTGACATGGTGGAAGAGCTGAGGGACCTTTGCGCTATCCGCCAGGAGGAGGTAAAGAGAAGAATGACCAAGTAATTTGACAAGCATGTCAGGGTCAAACAGTTCGTGGAAGGGGATTTGGTGCTGAAGAAGGTAGATGCAGCTGGGAGATCAGCATCCGTAGGGAAGCTCAACCCCAGCTGGGAGGGACCGTTCATTGTAAAAGAGGCTTTAAAATCGGGAGGTTATCGACTCCAAAATGCAGAGGGCGAGACCCTGAGTCTCACCTGGAGTGGTGACGATTTAAAACGTTTTTTCCCCTGAAACATGTAAGTGATAGTTTGATGATAATAAAATTATTTAACACTTCAAGTACTGTCACAGCTATCTTGCATGGGAAAATGGAATGTGTTTGACCTCGAGCAGATCCCGCTGTCAGGCTCTCACCTAGCTGGCAGGGCAGGAAGTCACTCGATGGTATTGATAATGGACCACGAGCAGATCCCGCTGCCAGGCTCTCACCTAGCTGACAGCCGCTGTCAAGCTCTCACCTAGCTGGCAGGGCAGGAAGTCACTCGATGGTATTGATAATGGACCCTGAGCAGATCCCGCTGCCAGACTCTCACCTAGCTGGCAGGGCAGGAAGTCACTCGGTGTCATCCTTGGCCTCGAGCAGATCCCGCTGTCAGGCTCTCACCTAGCTGGCAGGGCAGGAAGTCACTCGATGGTATTGATAATGGACCCCGAACAGATCCCGCTGCCAGACTCTCACCTAGCTGGCAGGGCAGGAAGTCACTCGGTGTCATCCTTGGCCTCGAGCAGATCCCGCTGTCAGGCTCTCACCTAGTTGGCAGGGCAGGAAGTCACTCGATGGTATTGATAATGGACCCCAAGCAGATCCCGCTGCCAGACTCTCACCTAGCTGGCAGGGCAGGAAGTCACTCGGTGTCATCCTTGGCCTCGAGCAGATCCCGCTGTCAGGCTCTCACCTAGCTGGCAGGGCAGGAAGTCACTCGATGGTATTGATAATGGACCCCGAGCAGATCCCGCTGTCAGGCTCTCACCTAGCTGGCAGGGCGGGAAGTCACTCGGTGTCATCCTTGGCCTCGAGCAGATCCCGCTGTAAGGCTCTCACCTAGCTGGCAGGGCAGGAAGTCACTCGATGATATTGATAATGGACCCCGAGCAGATCCCGCTGCTAGACTGTCACCTAGCTGGCAGGGCAGGAAGTCACTCGGTGTCATCCTTGACCTCGAGCAGATCCCGCTGTCAGGCTCTCACCTAGCTGGCAGGTCAGGAAGTCACTCGATGGTGTCGACCTTGAGATTGCCAGGAAGAGATCAAGAAGTTTCAAGTTCCAAGGAGCAAGGGGAAAGGGGTTCTGTATAGGCGAGCTCGGACTCGCCTAACCCAGCTCGGCATCGGCAAAAGGATTCTGCACAGACGAGTTTGGACTCGTCAACCCCAGCTCGGCATCGGCAAAGAGGTGGCAAGCCCGGGTCTCGCTGAAGGAGGGCGAGCTAGGCCGGGGCACTTCACCCCTTTGCCTGTTTTACTTAGAAGATTTTTTCTTCTTTCTGAGTTCAACCTGGATGGCTCGCGGGCGAGTTAAGGTGACGTGACAAGGGCGGAGAGCAGTCCGCTCCCGGATCGACTGGAGCTCGGCAAGCACTCAAAACGCATGAACTCGCGGGCGCGCACACATGGCTACCCTACTCGCGGAACCTGTCTATGCGAGGTCGCGTGGGGAAGCACTCGCGGATATACAGAGCATAACAAACAAAGTACCAAGAAAAAGAGAAAGAAAAGTGGCACGGGTATGATCAAAAACTTTCTTTCATTAAGTGTTTACAAAAATAGTTACAGGGGCTCGCCTTGGCGAGTAAACAAGAAGAGAAAATTTACAAGTTCAGCTCTCGCCCCCCCCCCCCCCCCCCCCCCGCCAGACTGGTCCCCTTTCACCTGACTGATCCTGGAAGCTCTTCCCGAACATCGCATCCAAGCTGTCTTCCTTCTCGCTGGGCGGCGTTGCTGGGAATAGGCTCGACATCAGGTCCCGGGCCGAGATCTTCTCGCATCCCTCCACCAGCATCCCTGTGTCCTTCATCATTTGGAGGGTGCACTCGGCGGCTTGGATGGAGTTGATTCGCAGCCTCTCGGCAAGGTCGGCCTCGCCAAAGATCCGCGACCTCTTGTAAGGGAGGGAAGGATCGACGTCGCGGGCTGGGAGGAAGATCTCCGTCGGGCGGCGGACCTCGCGGAGGAGGTGCTGATTCTCTTCCTTCAGCTTCGTGTTCGCACCCTCCAGCTCGGCGAGACGGGCGCGTAGCTGGCTGATCTCCTCCCCCTGCTCGGCATTGCGAGCCTGAAGCTCCCCCGCGGCCTTGGCATCCTGGTAAAGAGAAGATCCAGTTAGCAGCAGCACAAAATTTTCTAAGTAAAAGAGAAGGGGAGAGCTTGACGCTTACCAGCCCGCCGGCGGCTTGGGCGAGTAGCCCCTCCGCGATGCCGAGCTGCCTCGCCTGGTCTGTGACCTTATCCTTGGCGACGTCGCGAGCTTGCTCAGCCTTCTGGAGTTGGTTGCTGAGGGCGAAGCTGCGGCGGGTCAGCATATGGTGGAGCTCCAGGGTCCGGAGGTGGGCCTGCAGACCCTCGTGGCCGAGCTGTCGGAGGGTCATGTTCTTGTAGCCCTCGGCATCCTCGCGGCCATAAAGGCCGAAGCCGAGGGCATAGGCATGGCCGGTGGCGGGCTCGCGGTCATGCCAGGAGGGGTGCAGGGTGGAGATGGAGACTCGATGAGCGAGCTCATCCCACTGCAGCATGGGCTCGCCCGCCGAGTCCTTCCACCGCCCGCCGAAGTTGAAGAGGGGGTGTTGCTTCGGCGCTGCACGCTCGCGGGCCGCCCTCTTCGCCGTTGGAGGTGGCGAGATCGCCGCCGCAGAAGAAGGGGCCCCGCCGCCCTTCCGGCCTTTGCTGGTGATCTCCTGCAGCGGGCTCCCCGGCGACACGTCGGGAGGGGTCTCCGACGAGCTGATGTATTTGGGGCTGGGCTGTTGTTGTTATTGCCCCCGCGGAGCCAGCAGGGCTCTCCGCATCTTCTTTGATGGTCGCGGGCGGTGTGGCGGGTTCGATCCCGCATCCTCAGGTGTCCTCTTGCTGGATGAGGGTTGAAAGAGGGCCGCCTCATCTCGGCAGGCCGCCGCCGCCTTCTCGCGAGCGAGAGGGTCCGAGTGCGACCCCGGATCCGCAAACGGCGGGTTCGCAGGAATTATCCGCTCCCCTGCAAGGAAAATACTTGAAAAAATTTAGAAGAGATTCCGCAACAATATGACGAGCTCGGCTATCAGACGAGCTCGGCAAGATGAGGAGAGAACAATACCTTCGTCGGGCTGAACGGGGGGGGGGGGGGGGGGGGGAGTGCGTCGAGGCCCCTTCGCAGGAAGACGACCTCAAAGTCCTTGTGGAGAAAGAACTTGTGGAGCTCGGCGTTGTTGCCGGACACGGCATGGGGGCGGTAGACCTTCTCGCCTTTTTGCTGGGGCGAGTAGGGGATGTTGCCGAGATCGCCCTTGATGAAGGCGATCTTGGTCATCCAGGTGTGATGTTTGTTTGCGATCTCGCGTACCTTGATCAGCGAGCCGCCGAAGTAGGCGACCCCATCCGGCGTCACCTTGTAGGAAAAGAGTTTCCTGAACACTGTCAGGTTGAACTCGATCCTCTCCCGCCGGAGATAGCTCCCGAACGCCACCATCATCGCGATGACGTTGGAGTTTAGCTGCGCGGGCACGGCTCCGTAATACTTCAAGATCTGTCGGATCTCTGACCAGAGGGGGAGGCGCAACCCCCCCTCGAAGTGCGAGATGGGGAAGGCAAGCTCGTCCCCATAGAAGGTGTTAATGGCCTCGCCCTGCCTCGGCCCGCGCACCTCGAAGCCCAGCGGCACATACTCGGCCCTGAACTCGGCGAGCTTCTCCTCGCTAGTGTGGCCCTCAAAGAAACAGTAATCTGTGAAGTGCTGCGCGCACTTGGAGCGGCCGTCGACATCTGGATTGTTCTTGCCCATGATCGCAGAGGAACGAGCGGAGCGCGAGCAGGAAGAAAAGAAGCACAGAGAGAGGGAAAGAAAGCAATAAAGGCTCAGTACAGGGTAGGTGGGGGGGGGGGGGGTTTATAGGAAAAGAAATTTGGGGCAGGCCGTCCAATCAACTCAGCTCGCCGCCCCAGCTCGCCACCCCAGCTCGCCACCCCAGCTCGCCAACTTCCGGCGCATCCCAACCAAGGCTAAGTCAAACATTGCAGTTTATTATTTGAATAACATGGCTAAGAATATTCTAAAAGCTACTTATTACAGAAACAAAGTTTGGGAATAAAAAAGTAGGGCGCGCGAGCAGGGAGAGCATTGGGATGCGAGTATCGGTCGGCTCGGCAAAGGAGCCGCTCACTTACCTACCCCGGCCTCGCGCCCCCCGCCCCCCAGACTGCCGCGCGCGGAGCAGCTCCCGGATCCTCCCCGAATTTCTCTGCGCCACCGAGAGGCCATCGTCTATCTCGTCCAGGAGCCGGGAGGGGGACATCAGCTCGCCAGCCTGACCACTTCGCACCTCGTCGGCGAGACGCGCGTAGTCGCGTTGGAGCGTCTCGTTGACCCCCTGCACCTCGCGGAGGCCGCAACCAGCTTCTTGAGGAGCTTGAACTCCCTCCTCGCCAGCTCGCCTTGATCCAACTCGGGACCCAGGTAAGAGTCCAGCGAGCTTGGGGATGGCAGGGGAGAGTAGTGGGCTGCCCGCGAAGACTCCTCGACAGCGGATTGGCTGGGAAGAGCTGTGAAGACAGGTGTCAGCAAGAAGAGACGCAGAAAAAACTCATGGGGCAAGAAGTCAAGCAAGATTGACCTGACGAGCTCGACGGCTCAAAGGAGATGCGGGGAGGGATGAACCTTAGATCCTTCCCGCGACCTGGACTGCGAGCCCCCAGCGAGAGGAGCTCGAATCCCGGGGTGGGGATGGTTCCCAGAACCGCCCCCGGGGTCACATCAGTTTGCCGAGGAGAAGAGGCGCGCACCGGCGAGCTCGGCCTCTGCGAACTCACTGGCAGGATCCCGAAGAGAAGGGGCGGGTCCTGGGGACGGTTATCCGGTGCCATGAGCCGCGAGTCCGCGGGAGTCGTCTCACCTCGCGGCATAGGCTCTCGCGGGGTGACACCCCCCTGTCGTCAGGATGACTATCCAGGTCGTCGCTGACTACGACGACCTCTCTATCCTTCTCACGGATTGTCCGGGTGGAAGAGCCGGTCTCGCGCTCCATGGTGGCCCTCAGGTCGTGGTAAATGGGCTCGGCCGCCTGAGGGAATGGATTCGATCTCTTGGAGCCGGGCTCGGCAGGATCGATTTGAGGAACCATGGCAGGAACCTCCGTCAGGGCGGCTACGCGAGCCGCGGAAGCCTGGCGAGCTCGGTCTAAGCGTTCTTGAATTTCCTTAGGGAACGGCATCTTGGCAGGGTTAAAGCGAAGGGAATGGCAAGAGTCAGGCAGATGGGCAGGTGCACATATATATAGCCGCAGGTGGACCCCACCCAAAGATTCCCTCCAGCTCGCCAACCCGCGCTCGCCGCACACTTGGGGTTGGATGTTTCTTTCCGAGCTTTGCCAAGCTCAAAAAGAGCGGAGATTGTGTACAACCCCGTGTCCGGCGAGCAAGGCCGCCAGGAACCAGACAGATCGGGCTAAAAGCAGTGGGCGAGCTCGGCAGTGGAGAGGCCGAGCCCGAGCTCGGCACTCGTCGACCAGGGATCGACATTCGTCGACCAGGGATCGGCATTCGTCGACCGGGGATCGGCATTCGTCGACCGGAGATCAGTGTTCGCCGACCCCGAGCTCGGCATTCGCCGAGCTAGTCCCAGCTCGCGTCCTCACAATGGAGCTCGGCAATAGCAGGAGAGCAGGACCTGCCGAGATGACCAAGCTCCCCAGCTCGCCTGGATGAACGAGGTACTTCTTACTGTTTTGCCCCCGCTGGTCTGCCTATAGCCCTTCAAAACAGCGGAGATTGGCTGTTGGCAGGCCCAGTCAAGGATATTTTGGTAATTTCAGGTCAGTTCTTTTGGTTATTGGCAGTTCAGATTCTAAAAACTATAAATAGGACCCAAGGGGTACCCCAGAAAGCAGGCTTCCTGTGTCTTCCTGCTCCAGTTCTCAAGTGCTTTCTGAGGGTACCTTAGCTCGGCCTCTGGCTAAGGAGGGGAAGCGCTCTGAGATCTTCCGGGTGTGTGGTGGGACCTCCCCGCCGAGCCCTTGGTTCGGTTTTTCTTTGTTTTCCTTGTTGTTTTGCTTGCAGGAGTAAAGTAGGCGCGAGACCACCCCTTCCCCAAGGGTCGAACTCCACAGGAGACCGATCTTCGGTTTCAACATTTATTATATAATACAATATGTATATTTGGATCACACCATGAAACTCATCTGGACAGTCCAATCTTCAAAAAATTGTTTTTGAACATTGGATCTAAACAGGGTGGCCTGCAATTATCCAAATCATAAAAAAGTTTACTGTTCATTTTGCTTTCAGCCCCGATACCGCCCCCTCCCGCATCCCGCCCCCCACAGCCTCACCCCGCCGCCGCCGCCGGAGCCGCCGGCGGCCTGCCCGCCGCCCACCGGCGGGTTCGCCGCCCTCCGGAAACCCGCCGGGGGTTGACCGGCGGCGAGCGGGCAGGGCCACCGCAGGGCGGCGAACCCGCCGGTGGGCGGCGGGCAGGCTGCCGGCGGCTCCGCCTCTGGCGGCGGGGTGAGGCCGTGAGGGGCGGGATGCGGGAGGGGTTTTTTTTTCTTTTTTTTATTTAATAATTACTTTAATAATTAATATGTTTTTATAATTAATAAAGTTATTAAAATGCTTTAAAATAACTTTAAGCCCGCCGGGGGGCGGGCGAAGCCCGCCGGGGGGCTGGCGAAGCCCGCCGCTGGCGAAGCCCGCGGGGGGTCAAGCGGGCGAAGCCCGTTTTATTGCGGAAGAAGCCCGCAGCGACGCATCGAGAACGGGCGGAGCCCGTTCGAAGATGTTAGTATATAATAAATCAATATGCATATATTGAAAGCACACCATTCTTGTAATTACTGCTGTTGGATCTTCTCAAAAAACATTATCACCCGTTGAACCTCCTGCTCTCAAATATATCTCTCCTCTCCACGCTTTACTATTCAAAATTCCACATGTGCTTCCACGACGCTCGCTTCCCCCAAACACGAAGCCTCCACAAATCTCGACATCGCTCTGCTCGGTCACAGAGGTGGGAGCTTCTCGGTCACAAAGGTGGGAGTTGCCCGGTCGCGAAGGTGCGAGTTGCTCGGTCACGAAGGATGGACCTGCTCGGCAAGGATGCTCTCTATTTTTGAAGAGGGCTGCAGCCGGGTAAGGTCTTTGGGCTTCTTAGATATGGAAATTAAGGGAGCTACAGCCGGTCGGACCTCGAGTTTCGCCGGACGAAGGAAGTGAGCTGTCATCGACGAAGGCAAGGGAGAGTAGGAGGTCGGCGGATGTAGAGGGGAGCAGATTTGAAGGGCCGGATCTTGGATTGGCCATGATTGTAGAGAGAGGAGAGCTTTGGATCTAGAGAGAGATTTGAAGATGGAGTTTGCCTAAAAAGAAAAACAGAGAGGTAGAAAGGGAAAGATCTGGAGGTGGAGTTTGGCTAAAAATAAAAACAGAGAGGTAGAGAGAGATCTGGACACAAAAGAGAGAGGGGTGGTGGTAGAGATCCAGAGTAGCTGAAGCCGCACTTGCCGAAGCCGAGAGAGATAATGGGCTGAGGCATCTCAGTCTGAACCAATATTTCTAAGCAATAAAGTTTGAAGTGTTTTTTGAGTGTTCTAATATTTTGAGTGTTCTAATATCTTCTTGTATTCTCTTGTTCTGTCGTTAATCTTGTATCCCTCCTGTGTGGTTGTACCTTTCTCCGTGAGTTACAAATTTGGTATCAAAGGGATGAAAGCTTAAAAAACTTTCCCTTATTTCTCTTAATGATCCATGAGTGTACATGATTTGTTCATGTTGGCTTGCATTTGTTTGAGGATAGTATGCTCTGTGGTTGTCTTCTTTATGGACTCTTCACATCAGAAATCTTATACTAGAATTTGTGGCAAAATTCTTTGTGCAAAATTAGGAGTTGTGGCCCTTGAAGTTGCTAGGTGTGCGGCTGTGGGTATATGCTCAAATTTTCGCAAGAATTAACAACAATTGTATCATTCCGTATTATAGCAAACCACCTTAACAGCGAAGGAGATTCCTGAGAAATAAGGTCTCTTACATCTATGGCAAATTCACAACCTGTTACCTACTCATCTTCCTTTTCTTACCCTCAAAATTCCTATGATTCATCTTCTACATCAACAAATTCTGATTTGCTCTATAAAGTCGATTACCTTACTGAAGATAGTCGAATTCCCGTAACAGACATCCCCTTATTAAACCCATATAAAACATTCACCAAAAAACATCATCCAGTTTCTCGAGTCTTCCGACAGGCTCACTTTCAATAAGACACTCGCTGCAAAAGAACTCGTCCTAGCCTCGAGGCTTGAACAAGTACTGATTCCTACTACAGAAGCAAAACAAATATTTCATATATGATTGGATGAGGCTCTGCTTGGATAATGGAAGGCCCACGGTTATTCCCACATACATTTCGGAGCTGTGAGAATGACTCTCACTTTAGACGCAAGGAAGAGACTCTTAGTGGTAGCTCGATTAGCTCTCTTGGACACATGGTTTCAACAATACAGTCATGTCTGCATCGCAACTGTCCATACTACCTTGAATGTTGACGCTGTATTTATAACACTATTTCCAAAATTCAACTTGAGGCTTGATGATACCCATATCTATAATAATCTTAACGTCCAGCTTCAGATTATTGGAGCACCCCAAATTGCGGGGACATATGCCGCAACGTTGCACTACCAAATGGTTTATCGGGTCCAAAATCATTCCTTCGACTTAAGTCTTCTTCAAGACACTAATGAAGCGCTTTACTTGGAAATTAACGCTCGCTCGGGTTCCTCATGCGTCCACATCCCAAAGGAACTTTCGAAAGATGAGCATATTAAACTTCTCCATGAATCATAGGTCACGCACTATAACAAAATACGAAGCAATAAATCAATAAACAGCCAATGCACTCTGTCAAGTCTTCATTTATCGGAAAGAAAGACGGCGCGGTAGAAATTGTGTTCAACGGCGAAGACCCCTCTTCTAGCATGAACCCTATCTTCACCTCAGAGCTAAACATGATTGAAAAAAAGAGAATCGCGCTTAATGCGCCCATCCTTTCCTTCAGGTCCGATGGATTGGTTGTCTATCAATTTCAAGACGAGGATGGCCATCAATATTTTGACGTCTGTTCGTGTGCTAAATGCAAAGAAGATGACTCTGATACAGATGATCTGCCCAGAAGGAAAAAAGAACAAACGGAAGTCAACACAGTGACTGCTTAAAAAACGTTATGAAAAAGGAGATCCAACAGTTGAATTGCTAGGAGAAAAGTCTGAAAAATTTGACTATTATGTTCTTTATCCTAAAGGTCCAGAAATCAACATGCTTTAGCCGACCTCTTACCAAGATGATTTTCCTCCAATGAAGTTCGATGAAGATAGAACTTCCCATACCTGGAAGATCAAAAACCCAACGATCAAAAATCCTGATGGAACAACAAAGCATGTATCCCATGCCAACAAACCATAGAGAAAAGGCTCGACTTCGGGCTTTCGACAATCACCAGAGTCACAATGAAACTCCACGTTGAGATAACGATTGTGCTTCATGAAATACTCAAATTGGTTAGTACCGTCTTTTTCAATTCACCGCTTCTGGCCCAAAAGGAGGCGGAGTTAAAATGTTTAAAAGTCCAACTGCATTCTCTCCAAACCCAAAAACATTATCACTCCTCGGGATATTATAAAACTCCATCTTACTCTTTTTTACGTCCACTTTCAACATCTTCTCGATCATTATTCACTCTCTTCCCGTTTGATCACAATTCTTTCAATGGTACAACTTTTCTCCCGAAAATGCGCTATGAAACACCCCAGTCTTCAAAACGAAAATCAGAAAAATATTCATCCAAAGAATCTTCACCGCAAGAGTTGCCCGCAACTAAACCGTCTTCTCAGCTCATGGTTGACAATCCTTTCTCCTCATTATTGAAGCAAATAGCTACACAACCACAGATTCCAAAAGACCCACCACCCATACAGGAGAAGTACTCTGAAGATTCAGATATCGAGGACCTGTCCCTCAACATTCTAATGGAGGATCCACCTACCGAAGACCCTATTGTTGAAGATGAATAAGCACATGACCCTAGTTAAGCACCCATCAAGGACCGGAGCAATCTAGTCAATTCCAAAATGACTCATCAAGTGTCTTTTCCTTTGACAACATCCTACCATCAAAATGGTGAGACAGAATCTATAAAATGCATGCTCGGTGCACTGCCGAGTTGCTACAGCCTGGAGTAACTATGTATGTTGTTGCAGACAGATTTGTATCAAAGTTTCATGACAAACTAAGATAACGGTGGATTGCTCTTGGAGCATACAAACAACAAATAGTCAAACAAAACCCAAATGTGGATGCCCTGATCATGCATGTCCACACAAATTCTTGGGAGCATGGGATCACTATACAACTCAAGTTAGAGATGAATACTTGAGCATGATGTGTTGCTCGTATAAAAGAAAAGACCTGGAAGACCATTATGAGAAGATGTCAAAAAGATTTTATGCGATCAATGGAATTGACGACGTCAATTTAAAGCAAACTTTCCTAAATTCGCTTCCAAAGGCTCTTGGAAATGAAACATCTCGGCTCCAAGTAAAAAAACACCCTATCAGTCATGCATCTATTGGTGAGCTCTACCAGAATGTGTTACTCTCGCTTGAAAAGTTGTGCAACCAAAAGAGGTTCCTCAAGCAAATCGAGGACCAAAGTAAAAAACTTGGCCCGGCTTGTGATCGTCATGACCTTCAGATCAAGTGTGGAAAAGACAAATTTTGTATGTGCAACCAGAGAAAAAAAGACAGACCTTTCACACGTGGAAGAGATGAAGGAAAGGATTATTTCTCTAAAAGGAACCAGAAGAAATGAAGATTTCTCAGAATGAAGAAAGGAAGCACAAAATTTTCAAGGTGCTATATATGCAGAAAGAAGTGACATTTTGCAAAAGAATGTCCTGACAAAGAGACGAGTTCATGACTCATTGCGAAACTCTCTCAAGTTGAGGATGTAGACAACGACGACATTGAGTCACTTTTTTTTATAGACGATGAAGCTGAGCCAGACAAAATTCTCGCCCTGGGAACAGATCTATCAGACTCATCTGTTGAAAGTGACGAAGATATCGTTCTTTTTTATAATATTTATGTCACCACGACCGGCGACAACTTTCTTTGTTTGCCAACTCCTTCTGCAAAGATCCACATTTTCACAGGAAAATGAGATAAAACTATTCCGGTGATAGCATTCTTTGATACTGGAGCCACATCCTCCATCATGAAGTCAAACATCATGCCAAAAGAATACTGAAATTCTTGCTACAGATCATTCTGAGCAGCCAACGATGACCTCTTCACGATCACTCTGATCAGTAAACCCATCAATATCCAACTCTTCTCAGGATATGTTATTAGACATCAAGTTTATGGATCAGAACTCTCTGCCAAAGATTTGCTTATTGGGTTTGACATTTTGCACTTGCTAAAGCGAATTACATGAAAGTATGAGATGGAATTTCATGAAACCCTTTTGGATGAAAGAGTGTTCGTCTATTAAACCAATAGCTTCTAGCATCATTACCTTTTCTCAAACAATTAGTGCATTTATGTTTAAAAAAATGGTAATCAGAAATCATAGTTGTATTAAATTTGTTAAATTTGGTATTAAGAAGTTGCTTCGACTACAACTCAATGAAACTTTTTGTTTCTGTCGATATGGAGTCGACGCATAGGTGGGGTTGCGTTGATATTAGGTCGACGAAAATTCATGCCCACATTGACTTGAACTCGACGCATCTGTAGAGTTGTGATGACATGAAGTCGATGCATGTTCCCAATTTGCTGAATTTTTTAATTAAGAATAATTAAGATATAAAAATCATCTACTACCAGGGACAAAGACTGCATCTTTAGCCGATTGAAATTCCAAGCCCCATCAGGGATGACATTGCCTGCACCTCTTGTGCCGAATTACATACAAAATTCGTACAAAAGTGTGATCACCCTCTGTGGAAGAATCCTCAATTCTTCGTCTCCCTGCCATTTAAGAGGAATGAAGATATTAACCACACAAAGGCAAGTCACAAATGTATGAATCTAGACAATTATGCACTAGATATAAATGAAGTTGACCAACTGCAAAAAGAAAGGTTAATCGAACCCACAAAATCATAATGGGCCTGTGAAGCCTTTTACGTTAGCAAAAGGACCAAACATGCTAAAGGAAATATGAGACTGGTAATTAACTACCAGCCTCTCAACCATTTTCTTGAAGATGATAAGTTCCCTCTAACGAAGAGAGAAGTCCTCTTTCAAAAACTCTCACAGGCAAAAATATTTTTCAAATTCGATCTTAAAACGGGTTTCTAGCTGCTAGGAATTCATCTTAATGACAAACAAAAAACTGGTTTTTGCATCCCCGACAAATACTATCATTGGACCGTCGTAGCCTTCAAACTAAAACCAACCCTTTCATTATTCCAGAAGGCGATGACGAATTTTCCAGCCCATCATGGAAAATGTTTTGGTTTATATTGATGACATCTTACTGTTCTCTCCAGATATTGGCTCCCATCATGCATGCCCTACTCTCCTAGTTTCATGACTTGGTCAAATTATATGACATTATGTTATCCGAAAGAAAGATGATTATTGGAAAATTCGACATTGACTTCTTGGGTATGCATATATCAGATAGTCAATACCAACTCCAACCACACATTGCAACCCAATTAGATTATTTTTCGGACAAAAACTTAACATTTAAGCAGGTCCAATAATTCTTGGGGATTGTGAATTATATGACAGAATTTATTCATGATCTCGCAAAACTCAGGACTTCTCTCACTAATTTACTCAGAAAAGAAGCGTCGTCATGGAATGAGGCGTGTACTAAAGCAGTTAAAAATTTAAAATCGCTAACAAAAGACTTGCCCCCACTCCAATTTAAATGGGAAACGTCAAATCTGCGGATACAAAAGTGGAGCTTTCAAGCATGAAGAGCTTCATTATCACTCCAGCTATAAGGAAATCTTAGCTGTTAAAAGTGGTATTGAAAAGTTTCAATTTCATCTTATCGGACAACACTTTCTCATCAAAATGAATATGTCAGCATTTCCAAAAATGCTACAATTTAAACAAAAGATGTTGCCCCAAGCCCAACTTCTGCGGTGTGCAAATTGGTTCTCTCTGTGGAAATTGGAAGCTCAACACATCAAGGAAAAACATAATTTCCTCCCGGATTTCTTATCCCGAACTCAACAAACAATATCTGTGGTGTTCCCAGTCATCTACTTTTTTCAGCCGACGAACCTTCCAGTACACACATTAGAGTCAAATTACTGTATTTCGTTCTTCACAAAAGATCTCTACACTATCTACTCATTTTTTCAAAAGATATACATCAGGCAATACGACCTGAGTGAAGGTCATCTAGCCAGTTTTCCCTTACATCTTAGTTTTCCTTTTCTAACCATACTCGAATGTAGAAAAGATTTTTATTATAATTTTCCAAAAAAACTTATATGGTTCTATGGTACTTTATCGAAACTTGCCTATTCGACATCATATTTGACAAAAGACGGCTCCTTCAGTATATCGCACGAGTTGATATTCATCCATGCCAAGTTGTCAGGATCGCGATTCAGATCATAGGATCTTACGATCCTACGATCCAGATTTTGTAAATCGATCCTGATTTTGTACAGCAATCCTCGATCTGACCCTACTATCAGATACGATCCTACCTCGAAACGATCTCAACTAGGATCTCGATCCTGATAACTTTGATCCATGCCAACAAAGGCATAAACAACTCCTAAGGTGGCTTAACTTATTTGGAAACACTAGTTTTTGGCGCAAAAAAACTATGGCTCGAGGGAAATAGTCTCAATGGAGTCCACGAACAGAAGCATATCCTTATCCATTTCCAATGCCAATAGACTTTGAATATTCTGGATAATCATCTCCACATTCATAAACAATATTCTTGTGCTTTTTGGCATGATCACGAATACAGCAACTCAGTTACAACTCTTGCACATAAAGCACTTCTCTGTACTATCAATGGTGTACCCATCACTGATATCCCACTAAACCCGCTTCCGTCTTACTGGCGAAATCCCATGATCCTTCCACTTCAGTATATTTAAAAAAATCCTGCACTACCGCCATTGGTTTGAAGGCTCCTGACCATCAAGATTCTAGGCTCCACCAAAATCCCGTCCAAAACAATTATCCTGCACCAGCATCAATAATGATGACGCAGAGCCATCACTTTTTTTCACCAGGGGAAATGATGAAAAAATATCTTTAAATATGATGTGATATAAATTTATTATGACGTGGCGAAGAAGTCAAGAAGAAATCTTATCGTTTAAGATAAGATGTGATATAAAATACATAATGTGATATAAAGTATATGATATGATATAAAGTTATTTTGGTGTGTCGTAGAAGTCAATAAAAAAAATGTGTATTGTTAGAAAGGAATCTTATCTTATAAGATAAGATAGCGTGTGATGTAAGTTATCCCCTAGAGAGACAACTATAAATAAGGGTCCAGTGTAATGGGCTGAGGCATCTCAATCTAAACCAATATTTCTAAGCAATAAAGTTTGAAGTGTTCTTTGAGTGTTCTAATATCTTCTTGTATTCTCTTGTTCTGCCGTTAATCTTGTATCCCTCCTATGTGGTTGTACCTCTCTCTGTGAGCTGTGCATCGAGATTGGGGAGGAGAAACCCACGAATGTTCCGCCGCCAAGGGTAGCGGGGGGAGGTCAGGAGTACTGCTCTAACCTAAGCGTCTCGCTCGAATGCGGGCGCAGCCCGTGCGAAGATCCTAGTATATATATATATATATATATATATATATATATATATATATATATATATATATATGATTTTCCTCTTTGGGAGAGCCAAATGTATATAGTTGATTTCTCACTAATTATTTTGAGTGAGGCCAAAAATTTGTCATCATAAATATAAAGGGCATCCCAGTGCACAAAGCATCCCCGTATAGCAATTGTCTAGCAATTGTCTGGGGAAGGGTCCCACCACAAAGGTGAAATGTAGGCAAACCTTACTTTACATTTTTGGAAGAGAATGCTTCTAGAACTCGAACCCGTGACCTCAAGGTCACACGACAATACCTCAACCGTGGGCTAAGGCCCCCCTTCATTTTAATCATAAATATAACCTTAAAAAATAAAACTTAGTTTGCTAGCAATTAAAAGTGATTTAGGAAAAGAAAATATTCCACTAGAATGTTCTTTTGTTTCTTTAGGATGCATATATATTTAGAATTTCTATAGCTATGCCAAAGAATCCTAGGCCTCTTCCAAGTATCTACAGAGATTATGTATACTGTGGAAAACCGCAAGGTAGGAAAAAATAGCTCCAATATTATTAATTCTCAAAAAAACTAGTATTAGTACATATTTATAGGAAGGGAGAGAAGGAGAGAAACTCAATCCTAAGATGTGTGATTAATGAGAATCTACATAGGCCCCGAGAGTAGGCTTTACAAATGAGCTTTTATATTTTCTTCTTTAACACTCCCCCACAAGTTGGAGCATACAAGTCGTAGGCACCAAGCTTGGATAAGAACTGATTATATAGTGGTCGAGAAAGGGCTTTGGTGAGGATGTCAACAACTTGCTCTGTAGCAGAGACATGCTCTAATTCTTACTTCTTTGATTGAACTTTTTCCCGAATGAAGTGACAATCAATTTCAATATGTTTGGTCCGCTCATGGAATACTGGATTCTTGACAATATGTATAGCTGCTTGACTGTCACAAAACAAGGTCGTCGGAGAGGGGAGTTTGACTCCCAAATCATTAAGGAGACTTTCAAGTCAGGTGAGCTCAGAGACAACCGTTGTCATAGCACAATATTCAGCCTCAGCAGACGAGTGAACAACAACAAACTGCTTCTTACTACGCCAAGTAATAAGGTTTCCACCGAAGTACGTGCAAAAATCAGTTGTAGAGCGTCTATCATCAATAGAACCCGCATAGTCATCATCAGAGTACGCAACAAGAGACAAAGAGGGAGATGGTTTGTAGACAAGTCCTTGTCCCGGAGCAGTATTCAAATATCTGAGAATGTGCTCGACGGCTTGGAGATGAGATGTCTGAGGAACATGCATAAATCGACTCACAAATCCAACACCAAACGAAATATCTGGTTGTGTAACTGTAAGATATTGTATAGGCACATGCATTTGAAACATGAGTGACCGGGTGACATCAAGGGGGTGACGATTTTTTTGCTCGGCCACACCGTTTTGTTGTGGGGTATAAACAAACGATGTTTGATGTATAATTCCAAACTCGGTACATAAATTGGAGAAGGTGTGGCTAGTATATTCACGTGCATTATCAGTACGAATTACTTTTAAAATAGCTGAGAATTGTGTATGCATCTCAGTAATAAAAGCACGAAACACAGAAGTAAGTTCAGTACAATCATGAAGTCGATATAACTAGGTAAGACGCAAGTAATCATCAATAAAGATTACAAAATAGTGATACCCAAAAACACTGGGAACTTTGTAGGGTTCCAAGATATCAGAATGTACTAAAGAAAACGGAGTATCACTCCGAGTACAATTTGGAGAAAAAGAAGTACGATGTTGTTTGTCATAGATACAATATTCTAAAGTAAACTCTTGCAATGAAACATCATGGAGAATCTTCTTGAGAATCGGGAGGGGAGCATGCCCAAGGTGACAATGTCAATCAACAGAGGAGACTGCAGAGAGAATGGTGGGTGGGAGATCCAGGATGTAGATCCCATTAGACAGTCGTCCTTTACCAATGGTATTTCGCGTTTGTCGATCCTGCACAACAAAAGAGGATGGGGAGAACATTATACAACAATCAAGTTCTTCAGTAAGACAACTAACTGATAACAGATTAAAAGGTGACCCCGGAATATAAAGAATTGAGGAGAGAAAAAGAGTTGGGTATCAACAACGCCAGAAACTGGAGTGGTGTCATCATTAGCTACAGTGATGAACTTGGGATGGGCAGAGTATATGTACTGAGGTGATTTTTGGGAAGTAATGTGATGAGTAGCACCCGAATTCACAATCCAATGTGGGTTGTGGGAGAGACATGATATACCTTCAGTAGAGAAAGATGCAACAGAGCCAGACGAACAACTAACAATCCCTTGGAGTTGCTGAAGCTGGGTGTGAAGAGCCTCAATATCTTGCCGGGTAGAGGAGTGAGCATCTGGTGAAGTAGAAGTTGTAGTAGGATGAGGAGCAGCTGCAGTGGAAGCAGTAAGATGTGGAGGCAGCCCATGCTTGTGGTAGCAGGTGGATTCAAGATGACCATCTCGATCACAGTAAGTACATTTAAGGATAGAACGCCCACTCTGTCCTCGTCCCCGAGACGTGAGGCGACCTTCTCGAGCTGAAGAACCACGAGTTGGAGGAGCAGGAGTAGGTAGGAGAGGCTGCTGAAGGAGAGCCTGAGAGAAATTCCCAGAAACCTCGGGTGGTAGAGTAACCTTGAGCATCATAGAACAAACATCAGACAGAGAGTGTTGTAGGAGAGGAGTGAATCTGAGCCCAAACACTATGAAGATGAGGAGGAACACGGGTCATCATCATAACAATGCCAACAACTTCCTTTTGTGCTCGTTTTGTCGCTAGATCTGTGGAGGGAGGCTGATGCTGTATCCAGGCCTCCACCAGGGTTTTGGACTTGGCAACAAAGGAGGTCAAATCACACGTAACCCCGGGATCCAGGGTTTGAAGGGCAGAGATAATATCAAACAAATGTTGTAAGCTGTCTTTGTCAGAGTAGAGAGAATAAAGTTCTGCCCACATCGCCTTGTCCGTCTCGTGATACATGGTCATACGATAGGGCTCAGTGTCCATGGAATTGAGGATTCAGGATGGGACCCGACCGTCATCACGGAGCCATTCATCGGTGGGGGCAATGGGAGGGTCCCGAGTAAGATGATGAATGAGACCTTTGATCTGAAGAACGCGACAAACAGAGTGTACTCATTCCACAAAGTTGGACTTCCCACTGAGAGAGATGGTAGTGATCTGAAACTCATCACAAACATCAGGAGCAGTGGCACGAGCGGGAAGAGAGGAAGCCACCGTCGAGTCCATAGCAGTTAGCAGCAACTGGAAGGTGCCCGCAACAGTTAGCAACAACTGGAAGGGGAGGCGATTAAAAGGAGCCCGTAGCGATTAGCAACAACTGGAAGGGTCATCGGTTAGAGGAGCCCGCAACGGCTAGGCAGGATCATCAGCAGACAAACCAAAAGAGCCGCGGGTAGAGGCCGCAACGACCATGAGGAGGAGCAGAAGAGCCCGCAACGGGTTAAAGAAACAGACCGCAACAACTAGAGAAGCAGACACACCAGAAGTACCTGTAGCAGTTAGAGAAACATACCGCGGAGAGTAAGCAGGCTACAGGTGGCGGACTACAGCAAGCAACGGGAAAACAACAGACTACGGCGGTGCTCTAGAGTTGGCGACCCGAAGAGCAGTAACGTCGGCCAGGAGATGCGGCAGTGACCAAAAACACCCCAGCAGCGGCCTGAGAAGCAGCGGACAGAAGAGACCGCTGCAGATAGGTTAAGCTATTTAGGCAAGCAACAACTTCCGCAAAGGTGCGGCGAACTGTTGTGGCAAATCGGATAGGCGAGAACAATTCACTGCTAGAGGAGGGAAGGCAAACTATGGCTTGGAGAAGAACGCACGGTCTGAGAGATGCGGCAGCGGACAGAGAATGCAGCACGCTGTTAGCAGGAGTTCGCGGCGAGCAAGAGAGAATAGTAGGGCCCAAGAAGAAAGGTATAAAAGCAGAAGGAGATGGAAAGGAGGGAAGAGTGGATCCACGGGAAGAAAGGGGGTGGGTAGAGAAAGCCAAGTCCGCACCCTTGTGCGGGTAGCAAGAGAACAAAACGAGAAGCCTGGCGGTTAGCATGAAAGAAGACCGCAGACTTGAGCGGAGAGCAAGAGAGTCATGTCCGGCGGTTAGAAAGAGGCAAACTGCAAGGTCTGAGTTTTTCTCTCTGATACCATGTGGAAAACCACAAGGTAGGGAAAAAATAGCTCCAATTATTAATTCTCAAAAAAAAAACTAGTATGTGTCCATTCATATAGGAAGGGAGAGAATTAGAGAAACTCAATCCTAAGATGTGGGACTAATGAGAATCTACATGAGCCCCAAGAATGAGCTTTACAAATGAGCTTTTATATTTTCTTCTTTAACACATACCATTCTATTAATAATTACAAATAAAAAACAGATTATGTGGTCAATTTATCTTATGACTGAGAAATGTATCAAAACATCACTCTTTTCTTTTCCTGCTGGCTCTCAGCTCTGCGGTGTTCGAGGAGGCGGAAGTGCTGCATCTCAGTCGCTCTTCTGGCAAGCTACGAGCAACCTCTCATTCTGTTTAGGCTTCGAATCCCCGAGAGAACGAAATGCAGCATTAATGCTTGCGAGAAGATATGCTTTCGACTGCAACGTAAGTCCCCGCAGAAGTTCAAATAAATTCCAACCTTCTTAGACTTTTTTGTTAGTTGTGTGTTCTATTCTCATCTAATACTCTAAATATATTTCAGATTGAGCTGGTCGGACCCAACGATAGGTATTAACATAAGTGCTACTTCAGCATTTAGTTGTAAGTTTACATGGGCTCTGTAGCTCTGATTTGTTTGTTTAATGTGAGAAATGTTTAGGGCTTGATTGGTAATTATGATGGATTTTGTGTGCATGTTTGCTGGGTTTGATTGTTTAATTTGATGGCAGAAATGTAGGCAGGTTTTTTTGTTGCCTAAACATAATGTTTGCAATCAATGCTTCACTCATTAATCATTTACTCTTTGTTATGATTAAAGTTTTAATTACCAACATATAGCTTAAGAGGCTAATTAATGCCTACAAAATGTAAAGAGGGGGCTTCTACAAGAGGAAAGATAACTCAAGATGAAGCATTCTAAACTTCCAAAAGATTTTTGAATGATTTGTTGTGTATATTGGCTTTGATGATCAAAACACGCCCGTATTTATCATTGAGCTCCATACCGAATGGTCGTGAGTGTACAACCCCGTATTCGCCCCGGGATAGTTTTAAGCTTTTGGGAGATTTTGCACTCTCGGTGGCCAATTTTGGCTCTAGCTCGGAAACATACTAGTAGGGGGAGGAAAAATCTACCTCCACCTAGTGGCCCTCTTTTGGGGGGCGGGTGCGGCAAGTTGGCTAACACCAGCCCCCGTCCAGATAGGTGCTTGGCGGCCTGGAGGGGCGAGACTGGCCGGGGGCCAGGGTCTCGCCCCCGCCTCCTTCAGCCTGGCGGCCTGGTGGGGCGAGACCGGCCGGGGGCCGGGGTCTCGCCCCTGCCCCTTCTAGCTTGGCGGCCTGGCGGGGCGAGACCGGCCGGGGGCCGGGGTCTCGCCCCTGCTCCTTCTAGCCTGGCGGCCTGGTGGGGCGAGACCGGCCGGGGGCCGGGGTCTCGCCCCCTGCCCCTTCTAGCCTGGCGGCCTGGCGGGGCGAGACCGGCCGGGGGCCAGGGTCTCGCCCCCGCCTCCTTCAGCCTGGCGTCCTGGTGGGGCGAGACCGGCCGGGGGCCGGGGTCTCGCCCCCGCCCCTTCTAGCTTGGCGGCCTGGTGGGGCGAGACCGGCCGGGGGCCGGGGTCTCGCCCCTGCTCCTTCTAGCCTGGCGGCCTGGTGGGGCGAGACCGGCCGGGGGCCGGGGTCTCGCCCCTGCCCCTTCTAGCTTGGAGGCCTGGCGGGGCGAGACCGGTCAGAGGTCGGGGTCTCGCCCCCTGCCCCTTCTAGCCTGGCGGCCTGGCGGGGCGAGACCGGCCGGGGGCCGGGGTCTCGCCCCTGCCCCTTCTAGCCTGGCGGCCTGGTGGGGCGAGACCGGCTGGGGGCCGGGGTCTCGCCCCTGCCCCTTCTAGCTTGGCGGCCTGGCGGGGCGAGACCGGTCAGAGGCCGCGGTCTCGCCCTTGCCCCCCCTGCAGTTTTACCTTCTTGCCCTCGGGGGGAATTCCCTCTTTACCCCCGGCGTGGCTGTTTTCTATTGGCCCGAGGTTTTTTGGGTGTAAGGGTATTTCGGTCTTTTTACCCCCAGGACTTGGAAAAACTATAAATAGACCCCCTTGGGTGCCTTGGAGAGGATCCTTTTCTTAGCTTCCTCCTCCCTTAGCTTCTTCTTGGTTGAGTAGAGAGAGCTCTCCAAGGCACCTAGCCTAGCCCTTTGGTGAGGGAGGGGAAGAGCTCAGGTAGCCTTCCGGGTGTGAGGTGGGACCTCCGCGCTAGAGCCGAGGGTCTGTTCATAGTCTCCTAAGTCTCCGGTCCGTGACGTTCTCTCTAGTGTAGTAGGTGTGAGGTCACCCCTTTCAGGGACCCCGAACTCCACAGAGGTCAATTTTGGCTTCAACACTTTGGTGCGGTGAGCGTGGAGAGTGACCAGCACAGAAGATCTCGGGAGAGTGTCATGACGGGAGGTCAAGGAGGTAGTGACGATCTCGGCGAGCTCCCCTACCCAGGACCCTTTATAGGGAGGCAAGAGTTCATGGCCTCCATCCAGGGTATCATGGAGATGCTGCGAAGCATTGCTCCTCAGGGTAGCAGCTCCACCCCGACCCCCCAGGAGCTAGCTCCCCCCCTCGACGAGTCGACTCCCAGGGGTCTAGGTGAGATGACCCCAGCGGGGGGAGAAGGAAGCGCACCAGGAAGAAGGCCCAGGAAGGAGAGGATGGGAGATGGGGTCGAGCGAGACCTCACTGGCTGGGAGTTGTTCTCTAGCCCGGCGAGTGCCAACCTCCCAGGCGAGCAGGTTGCGCGAGTGGAGGTGGCGAGACCACCCCTTAGGGGGTCACCCTTCAGCGAGCTGATCATCTCAGCTCCCGTTCCCGAGGGGTTCCGAGAGCCTGACATGGCTTACTATGCTGGGAAGGATGACTCCGTCCAACATCTGCAGTGGTTCGAGGATGCCGTCTCCATCAGGCCGATGACGGACGCCTTCAAGTGTCGCCTCTTTGCGATCACGTTGAAGGAGAAGGCAAGGGACTGGTTCCATCAACTCCCTCCAAGGTCGATTTATGGGTTCGAAGACTTGAGCCGGAGCTTCCAGCTCCGCTTCTCCACCTCCAAGAAGCGGAAGAGGAGCCCCGAGTCCATCTTCCTGATAAGGCAGGGGGCCGAGGAGTCGCTGGCCCGTTACGTAGACAGGTTCCAGGGGGAGATCCTGGAGGTCCAGGAGATGCCAGGGTATGCTCTCCAGATGGCCTTCACTGTTGGGCTGAAGGAGGGCTTCTTCAAGATGAGCTTGACCCGGAAGGCCCCCCTTTCCTTCGAGGAGCTGATGGAAAGGGCGGCAGAGGAGATAGCCATGGAGGCGGCCAACCCGGTGTTTGTCAAGAAGTTGGCAAAGCTGACAGAGACAGAGGCCAAGGAGCAAGGTGGCTCGAGGCCCCAGGAGGGAAGAAGGAGAGAGGAGCGGAGAGCTCAGGAGGGTCCGGAACCAGGTTGGAGGCAGCAGGGAGGACCCGCCCAGGGCCTGGGAAGAGGTTACGCCCACGATGGGGGAAACTTCCATGGGGGCCAAGGAAGGTTCAACTTCCAGAGGCAAGCCCCTAGACAGCTCCTGCCCCCACCCCAGCAAGCGATGGAGATTGGTCGAAGGGAGAGGAGGAACCGCCAGGGAAGGAGAAGGGTCAGGGTAGAGTTGCCGTACTGTGACTTCCACCAGGTGGAGGGGCACGCCACAGCTACCTGCCCCGAGTTCCTGGAAGTAAGGGGGGCGAGAGACCCTGCCCAGCCACAGCCACCAGTGCGGGTTGAAGAGGTTCTGCCCAGAGAAGGAGGGGATGATGTGTGTGAGGACCGGGTCGATGTCGGACCCCGAGGTGGTATAGCGGTGATCCATGGTGGAGTGGGGATCGAGGCCACTCGGAAGGCAAGCCTCCATGTCATGTACCGAAGGAGCGTCGCCTCAACCTCCCAGACACCGCCCCAGGAGGAGAAGGTCACCTTCTCGGTGAAGGATCTGCCGGATCATGAGGATCCATTTTGCGATGCGCTGGTCATCCAGACGACCATCGAGGGCTACAGCGTCTCCCGAATCTTGGTGGACAACGGGAGCTCTGTCAACGTCGTTTTCAGGAAGGCGTTTGATGAGATGAAGGTAGAGCCAAGGAGGGTGTTGGCCTCGGACGGACCCCTGTTCGGATTTTCAGGGGAGAGGAAGGAGGTTGAGGGTGGAGTAGGACTCCAAGTCAAATTAGGGGGAGTCTCAAGGAACTGCCGGTTCGTCATTGTGCACGCTCCAAGCAGCTATAACGCCATCTTCGGAAGGCCCCTCATCAGCGCCTTCCGTTGCGTGCCATCTTCCTTCCACCAATGCATCAAGTTCAGCTCCGGAGGGATCCAGGTCAGAGTCAAGGGAGACTCCAGGATGGCAAGACAGTGTTATGTCACGGCCGTCAACACCATCTCTTGGTTGGCCAAGGCAGAGGAGATGGAGAAGATCATGGAGAGCCTAAGCAGGATGGAAGTGTCCGGCGAGCAGGAAGCGGATGGCGACCACCAGGCCCAGACCCCCTGAAGAAGCCTCGTCCCGGTAGAGTCCTGTATTCTTCTTATGTTGTATTGAGTCCAGCCCCCCGACCAGCTGAGTCGAGGGGGTCTTGTAACTCATCTTTTTCCTCATTTGAGGATGTAAGATTTGGTAAGGACTGATTGAGATGCTTAGTTCTTTTGCTCCGAGACGGTCCCGCTGCCCAGGCTCTCACTAGCTGGGCAGGGCCGGTGGTACCTCTCGTTGATGCCTAGTTGTCTCACCTCGAGATGGATTCCGCTGCCAGGCTCTCACCTAGCTGGCAGGGCAGGTTGATCTCTCAGAGGGTGGGAAGGTCTCACCTCGAGATGGATTCCGCTGCCAGGCTCTCACCTAGCTGGCAGGGCAGGTTGATCTCTCGGAGGGTGGGAAGGTCTCACCTCGAGATGGATTCCGCTGCCAGGCTCTCACCTAGCTGGCAGGGCAGGTTGATCTCTCGGAGGGTGGGAAGGTCTCACCTCGAGATGGATTCCGCTGCCAGGCTCTCACCTAGCTGGCAGGGCAGGTTGATCTCTCGGAGGGTGGGAAGGTCTCACCTCGAGATGGATTCCGCTGCCAGGCTCTCACCTAGCTGGCAGGGCAGGTTGATCTCTCGGAGGGTGGGAAGGTCTCACCTCGAGATGGATTCCGCTGTCAGGCTCTCACCTAGCTGGCAGGGCAGGTTGATCTCTCGGAGGGTGGGAAGGTCTCACCTCGAGATAGATTCCGCTGTCAGGCTCTCACCTAGCTGGCAGGGCAGGTTGATCTCTCGGAGGGTGGGAAGGTCTCACCTCAATATGGATTCCGCTGCCAGGCTCTCACCTAGCTGGCAGGGCAGGTTGATCTCTCGGAGGGTGAGAAGGTCTCACCTCGAGATGGATTCCGCTGCCAGGCTCTCACCTAGCTGGCAGGGCAGGTTGATCTCTCGGAGGGTGGGAAAGTCTCACCTCGAGATGGATTCCGCTGCCAGGCTCTCACCTAGCTGGCAGGGCAGGTTGATCTCTCAGAGGGTGGGAAGGTCTCACCTCGAGATGGATTCCGCTGTCAGGCTCTCACCTAGCTGGCAGGGCAGGTTGATCTCTCGGAGGGTGGGAAGGTCTCACCTCGAGATGGATTCCGCTGTCAGGCTCTCACCTAGCTGGCAGGGCAGGTTGATCTCTCGGAGGGTGGGAAGGTCTCACCTCGAGGTGGATTCCGCTTCCAGGCTCTCAACTAGCTGGCAGGGCAGGTTGATCTCTCGTGGAAGCCTAGCCCTTAGCTCCGAGATGGATTCCGCTGTCCATCTAGCTGGCAGGGCAGGTTGATCTCTCGTGGAAGCCTAGCCCTTAGCTCCGATATGGATTCCGCTGTCAGGCTCTCATCTAGCTGGCAGGGCAGGTTGATCTCTCGTGGAAGCCTAGCCCTTAGCTCCGAGATGGATTCTGCTGTCAGGCTCTCATCTAGCTGGCAGGGCAGGTTGATCTCTCGTGGAAGCCTAGTCCTTAGCTCCGAGATGGATTCCGCTGTCAGGCTCTCATCTAGCTGGCAGGGCAGGTTGATTTCTCGTGGAAGCCTAGCCCTTAGCTCCGAGATGGATTCCGCTGTCCATCTAGCTGGCAGGGCAGGTTGATCTCTCGTGGAAGCCAAGTCCTTTGCTCCGAGATGGATTCCGCTGTCAGGCTCTCACCTAGCTGGCAGGGCAGGTTGATCTCTCGTGAAAGCCAAGTCCTTTGCTCCGAGATGGATTCCGCTGTCAGGCTCTCACCTAGCTGGCAGGGCAGGTTGATCTCTCGTGGAAGCCAAGTCCTTTGCTCCGAGATGGATTCCGCTGTCAGGCTCTCACCTAGCTGGCAGGGCAGGTTGATCTCTCGTGGAAGCCAAGTCCTTTGCTCCGAGATGGATTCCGCTGTCAGGCTCTCACCTAGCTGGCAGGGCAGGTTGATCTCTCGTGGAAGCCAAGTCCTTTGCTCCGAGATGGATTCCGCTGTCAGGCTCTCACCTAGCTGGCAGGGCAGGTTGATCTCTCGTGGAAGCCAAGTCCTTTGCTCCGAGATGGATTCCGCTGTCAGGCTCTCACCTAGCTGGCATGGCAGGTTGATCTCTCGTGGAAGCCAAGTCCTTTGCTCCGAGATGGATTCCGCTGTCAGGCTCTCACCTAGCTGGCAGGGCAGGTTGATCTCTCGTGGAAGCCAAGTCCTTTGCTCCGAGATGGATTCCGCTGTCAGGCTCTCACCTAGCTGGCAGGGCAGGTTGTTCTCTCGTGGAAGCCAAGTCCTTTGCTCCGAGATGTATTCCGCTGTCAGGCTCTCACCTAGCTGGCAGGGCAGGTTGATCTCTCGTGGAAGCCAAGTCCTTTGCTCCGAGATGGATTCCGCTGTCAGGCTCTCACCTAGCTGGCAGGGCAGGTTGATCTCTCGTGGAAGCCAAGTCCTTTGCTCCGAGATGGATTCCGCTGTCAGGCTCTCACCTAGCTGGCAGGGCAGGTTGATCTCTCGTGGAAGCCAAGTCCTTTGCTCCGAGATGGATTCCGCTGTCAGGCTCTCACCGAGCTGGCAGGCTGGTTGATCTCTCGTGGGAACCAAGTTTGTTACCCAGAGAAGCTCTCGCCACCTAGGCTCGCATAGCTGGCGTGGCAGGTTGACTCCCTGGAGAGACGTGCAAGGAAATTGCACTCGGCGAATACGTTGGTTGGACATTTCTTTCCGAGTTTGTGCCAACCTCGAAAAGAGCGGGGATTGTGTACAACCCCGTATTCGCCCCGGGATAGTTTTAAGCTTTTGGGAGATTTTGCACTCTCGGTGGCCAATTTTGGCTCTAGCTCGGAAACATACTAGTAGGGGGAGGAAAAATCTACCTCCCCCTAGTGGCCCTCTTTTGGGGGGCGGGTGCGGCAAGTTGGCTAACACCAGCCCCCGTCCACATAGGTGCTTGGCGGCCTGGAGGGGCGAGACTGGCCGGGGGCCAGGGTCTCGCCCCCGCCTCCTTCAGCCTGGCGGCCTGGTGGGGCGAGACCGGCCGGGGGCCGGGGTCTCGCCCCTGCCCCTTCTAGCTTGGCGGCCTGGCGGGGCGAGACCGGCCGGGGGCCGGGGTCTCGCCCCTGCTCCTTCTAGCCTGGCGGCCTGGTGGGGCGAGACCGGCCGGGGGCCGGGGTCTCGCCCCAGCCCCTTCTAGCTTGGCGGCCTGGCGGGGCGAGACCGGTCAGAGGTCGGGGTCTCGCCCCCTGCCCCTTCTAGCCTGGCGGCCTGGCGGGGCGAGACCGGCCGGGGGCCAGGGTCTCGCCCCCGCCTCCTTCAGCCTGGCGGCCTGGTGGGGCGAGACCGGCCGGGGGCCGGGGTCTCGCCCCTGCCCCTTCTAGCTTGGCGGCCTGGCGGGGCGAGACCGGCCGGGGGCCGGGGTCTCGCCCCTGCTCCTTCTAGCCTGGCGGCCTGGTGGGGCGAGACAGGCCGGGGGCCGGGGTCTCGCCCCCTGCCCCTTCTAGCCTGGCGGCCTGGCGGGGCGAGACCGGCCGGGGGCCAGGGTCTCGCCGCCGCCTCCTTCTGCCTGGCGTCCTGGTGGGGCGAGACCGGCCGGGGGCCGGGGTCTCGCCCCCGCCCCTTCTAGCTTGGCGGCCTGGTGGGGCGAGACCGGCCGGGGGCCGGGGTCTCGCCCCTGCTCCTTCTAGCCTGGCGGCCTGGTGGGGCGAGACCGGCCGGGGGCCGGGGTCTCGCCCCTGCCCCTTCTAGCTTGGAGGCCTGGCGGGGCGAGACCGGTCAGAGGTCGGGGTCTCGCCCCCTGCCCCTTCTAGCCTGGCGGCCTGGCGGGGCGAGACCGGCCGGGGGCCGGGGTCTCGCCCCTGCCCCTTCTAGCCTGGCGGCCTGGTGGGGCGAGACCGGCCGGGGCCGGGGTCTCGCCCCTGCCCCTTCTAGCTTGGCGGCCTGGCGGGGCGAGACCGGTCAGAGGCCGCGGTCTCGCCCTTGCCCCCCCCCCCCCCTGCAGTTTTACCTTCTTGCCCTCGGGGGGAATTCCCTCTTTACCCCCGGCGTGGCTGTTTTCTATTGGCCCGAGGTTTTTTGGGTGTAAGGGTATTTCGGTCTTTTTACCCTCAGGACTTGGAAAAACTATAAATAGACCCCCTTGGGTGCCTTGGAGAGGATCCTTTTCTTAGCTTCCTCCTCCCTTAGCTTCTTCTTGGTTGAGTAGAGAGAGCTCTCCAAGGCACCTAGCCTAGCCCTTTGGTGAGGGAGGGGAAGAGCTCAGGTAGCCTTCCGGGTGTGAGGTGGGACCTCCGCGCTAGAGCCGAGGGTCTGTTCATAGTCTCCTAAGTCTCCGGTCCGTGACGTTCTCTCTAGTGTAGTAGGTGTGAGGTCACCCCTTTCAGGGACCCCGAACTCCACAGAGGTCAATTTTGGCTTCAACAGTGAGAGTTTAGTCGTGTGAGTTTGCAACTCTGCTCCAAATAGTGTGCCGGCTTTACGCTAGTGAATGGTGTGTTAAGGCTCTGTTTGTTTGGACATTTTTTTATCCGTTGCGTTTTTTTATTGTTTGAATAGATTTCATTAGGAACAATTATTCCTCCAAAACATTGGTTTATGCCTCTTTCCAACTGCAGGGAGAGAGCTTTGTTCAAGAGCAATGTTTAATTTTCATCTCGAATCGCTCCATCTTCAACCGCCACCGCATCGAAATTTATTATCTCCACATTTTGAAATAAGTCTTATGTTTAAATTTATTTAGAAAATGGTAATATTTTTTTATTTGGAAATTACAAATTATGAGGCTTGATCGACCAAGTAAGCCCTCGCCCTATTGGGCTAGATCTTCTGATCTAATTATGTGTCACCTCTTTGTTACAAATGAAAGGTACAAAAGTGATGAAAAATAGCCAAGTCCTCAGAGTGTTGATGGAAGTGCTCTGACCTGAGAAATTGGTTAATCCACGAAACCTCGATGGAAGCATTCCAACAGTAAGTGAGAAATCTCAAAGTCTACAGTGCCTTGAATCATGCTGGAGCCTTTGAGCTAGAAGAGGAGCAGAGTGAATTCCCCAGCGAAGGATCGGCTGAAGTGCACGATCTTACTGAAAACCTCAGAGCTCTTTCTAGCATCTGGAGTTGCTTGTCTTGAAGGCAAGAGGGTCTCATTATTATTTTCTAAAGGGATGCGTCGGTAATTGCGTCAGAGCGGAATTTGTGCTGACGAATGGTGCCGCTCCGTTTCGGTTACTTAGATCACCAAATTTAGTGAAATGACGGAAGTGTCCCCCCGGGCAGTTCGTGTTGATATTGTTGAAGTGGAAGTGGGCAGTCTGATTGGGCAGACCGCACAGATCGTGCGGGTAGTGCAGATAGAGTTGGAGGCTAGCCAGTTCTGGTTCTTTGTTCTTGCGGTCTATTTCGACAAGCATCCTGGGATGTAATCGGGTGGTTAGCATTGGCTAACCACAGCTATCGCGGTTTGGATTTTGAGACCGCGGAGTCCGCTGAAGCAGGAGGGTTCTCTGGCTCGCATGGGGCATGCAGTTAAGCGCGGATAGCGGTGGTTTACCGCAGAAGCTTATGGTGGTTGTTCGTGCGGTCTAAAGCCATAGTCTTCTGGAGTTGTGGGCTTGGTCACGATGATTTGCCAAGTCTGGTTATTGCTTAGTCGCAGAGACTGCATAGGTTGCATGGTCTGGTTATGGAGTTCGCGAAGGCCGACAGATCGTCTGGTGCGGTCTTGGCTCAGGACGCTTGACTGTCAGCTTGATTGCCCAAGTCCACGCAGACTGTGGATTGTTGTCCACTTATGTATACAGACTGGTTGTTCTTACCGCGTGAGCGGTTAGACTTGTTACCACGTGCGGTCTGGTTCTGGTATTTGCACTCATGCGCGGATAGGTGGTGCTAGCCACATGTTGATGGACGGTAACTCTATCACTATGGGCGGTGACTGCACTCCCCTTATCGCATATTAATAGGGGTCCCCAGCTTGTCATATAAAAATGGAAAATAGTGAGAACTCAGCTCGTGTTTTGAACTTGTGATTAGATTTTTTCTAACCGGGAGACTAAGTGAAGTTGACTAGTAATGTATAGGCTGTTCGACTAGCACCGGGTGACTAGACAACTAGTTGGGAAGGTCAGCATGGAATAGTTCACAGATAGTAGTATGTGGTTTACAGTAGGTCCCGGTTAGTGCGGCCAACAGTCTTCTTCCTCGGGGTCGTGGATAGTTCAATAAGTAGTTCACCCGATCTCGGGGGGAAAGTTGTTTCCTAGTTCAGCAGTTCTGTTCGCGGCAAGCTTCAACAGTCAGGCGATCTAGCGGCCAGGAAACTAAGAGCAGCAGATAAAGGTGTCTTTCAGCATTCAATAACAGACAGTCCGTGCGCCTTTAGTTGTTTCACGACTTGGCAGATTTAGAGGATAGGCTTGACGGTTAGCGGCTTGGGCGGTTACTGTTGTCAGTCTGCAGTTTCATCTTACTTGTATTTTTTTCTTCCATCCGGTGCATTGTGAATCATGTCTCACAATGTTTACCTCTCCCTATAATGAAGATTATTAATTTCATAGTGGCTCTTGTGCTTTTGTTGTTACTGCAACCTTACTCAGCTTCCGAGAAATTTTCACAAGCTATCAGAGGGGTGTTGAGGAGTTAGCAGTTGATCAACCTCAAAGATGTGATATCAAGGTTAAGTAATGGAAAGTTCAAGTGAATCAAGGTTAAGTAATGGAAGTCGATTATGCAAACGTAAATCAATTTTAAGAAGTGGATGTCTTGCATGGAGAGCTATCTTCTTGGGGGGACCTTTGGGAGGTCGTCAATGGAGACGATAAGCAAGAGGTGGTTGCTGCTGCAGGGAATGCTAAGGTTGTGAGAGCTTGGAGGAGGAGGAATGCTAAGGCAGAGTTCACTCTCAAGCGAGATATCTCACCAGAGCTTTTTGATCACATCATTGGATGTCAGTCAGCTACTGAGATCTGGACGATCTGTTTAACAAGAAGAATGTAGCTCAGCCATAGTTCTTGGAGAATGAGTTAGCGAAGGTCACTCAGGGTTATCTCTCTATATCATCCTTCTTTTTGAAGATGAAGAACCTATCTGTTGAGAAATCTACATTGGACCCGGAAAAGTCTATCTCAGAGGCGAAGCTGAAGATGCACATCATCTGTGAGCTGCAGAAGGAGTATGTTGCATTTGTGGCTTCTGTATAAGGCTGGACCAATCAATCATCGTTGCTTGAGCTGGAGAACCTGTTAGCTTCGCAGGAGAGCTTGGCGAGGCAAATGGCTGGAGTATTTATCTCAGGGGGAGAGAGTGGGGTTCTTTACTCTGACACGAAGAAGAGATGAGACAGAAAGAAGAAGCCACATGTCGGTGATGGTCCATCTACTTCATTTCAGCAGGAGAGGGGCAATGATCCTAAGCAGGATGGAGGGAGAAAGAGAGGAGGAGCACAGTGTTGCAGGTGCAATAAGCTTGGTCACATCCGGAAAGACTACAGGGTTAATCTTCAGCTGGGGCATGCTGTAGGAAAAGAAGAGGTGGAATCCAGGGCTGAAGAAGGTGAATGGGGGAGTTCTTTCATGATAAGAACTTGTGTTCGTGCGCTGACCTCCATCAACTATCAAGATGACTGAATCGTGGACTCATGGCGTGACCATCACCTCACCGGGGACGAGTTAAAGTTCTCTTCTCTGCAAACCTTTAAAGGTAATGATGATATTATTACTGATAACGATACTATACATGCAGTCAAGAAGGAGGGGATGATTTCTTTAGCCAGTGATAGGGGTCCACTCACGTTGAGGAGTGTGTATCATGTGTAGGAAATGAAGAAAAACCTCTTCTCGGTGAATAATATGGTAGATGATGGGTATCACGTTCTATTCGGTCCGACAGAAGTGAAATTTCTCCGGAATGTATCGGTAGTGAAGGCTGATGTCACTCATGTTGGAAGACGGGTTAAAGACTTGTTCGTATTGGCAACAAGCTTCTATGTTGAGAAGATGAGGGCAAATGACAATGTTGCTATCTGACATGAGAGGCTGGGGCATGTTGGGATGGACAAGCTGAATGGTATGCCAGCAAGAGGCCTGGTGCATGGCTTGCCTAGTCTTTCATCATTAGTGTCGAAACCGGAAACCGGCTTCTGTGCAGTCCGAACCCTTGGGGAAGGGGTGACTGCACACTTACTTTGCTTAGCAAGCTTGGCTGACCGAAAATTTAGAACTTGAAACAGACCCAAGGTTCCAGCACGGAGGTCCCACCACACACCCAGAAGAGCGCTTCCCCTCTTTAGCTTGTGCTGAGCTAAGGTCACCTCAGTGTAAAAGAAGCGAACATGCAGCTAACAAAAGGACAGAATTTTGAATAATTGAACTTTTATTATCCAAAAAAGGTAATCTTTACAAAGGTATGGCCTCCCTTTTATAGAATGAAGGAGATAGGAGAGAGTACAAACAAATAATGTGAGACTAAAAATTTGCAGGGCTGAGCGGCTAGAAATAAAGGAGACCGCACAGGCCGCGCGGTTAGATAAATGGGCTAACCGCTCGGCAACACCAGCAGGAAGAGAACAGTCCGCAATAGGAGGCCGCTAGACCGCCCGGTTTCCAAGCTTCTGAGAGAGACCGCCAGACCGCGCGGTTAACAACTCGCCAGACTAGACCGTCAGGCTGCCCGGTCTTACACTTCAACACTCCCCCTCAAGCTGGAGCATAGATATCAATCATGCCCAGCTTGTCACAAATGTGGAAGAAGGAAGTAGAGACCGGTTTTGTGAAGATATCCGTCAATTCTTTGTCAGAGGTGACAAACGGAGTACAAATCTGTTTCTTCAAAATCTCCTCCCGAACGAAGTGGCAGTCAACCTCTATATGCTTTGTTCTCTCATGGAAGACCGGATTTTTGGATATATATATAGCAGCCTTGTTGTCACAGAACATAGGAAGAGGATACTCATAGACCTCTCCTGGGTCAAGCATGAGAGCCCGCAACCACTTTAACTCACACGTAGTTGACGTCATACTCCGGTATTCGGCTTCTGCACTGGATCTGGAGACAACAGACTGTTTCTTGCTCTTCCAACTCACAAGATTTCCTCCAACAAAAGTACAAAAACCTGATGTGGATTTACGATCGCCTTTATCATCTGCATAACTTGAATCTGAGTAGGCTTCAACCCTCAGATGGTCATTCCTCTGAAAGATTAGCCCTTTGCCCGGTGCTGCTTTGACATACTCTAAAATCTTCAAGGCAGACTGAAGATGACACTCCCTGGGAGCTTGCATAAACTGACTGACCTTGCCTACAACATAGGAGATGTCGGGTCTGGTCACCGTGAGATAGATGAGTTTACCCACCAAACGTCTGTACCTTGTGACATCAGATAGAAGAGGCGAGTCATCCGTCCACGTTTTGTCTTCTCCAATAGCCATGGGAAAACGGGCCGGTTTGGCACCTGTCAATCCTGCCTCTTGTAGAAGATCAAGGGCATACTTCCGTTGGGAGAGAACCAACGAGTCCAGCTTCCGAGAGTTTTCTATCCCCAAAAAGTATTGTGGGGATCCCATATCCTTCGTGACCAGGTGTTGACGGAGGTGTTTCTTCGTCAAGTCCACCCCAGCTTGGTCATCGCCAGTAAGAAGAATGTCATCTAAATATACTGCCAAAACCACCAGTCCCGAGGCCATTTTGCGAATGAATAAGGAGTGATCGGCCGAACTCCTTGCAAAGCCGATGGTAGCCACAATACCACTGAACTTGTCGAACCATGCTCAAGGGCTCTGCTTTAGGCCATAAATGGCCTTCTTCAAACGGCATACGCGGGTCTCCCCCTGAGCAACATACCCAGGAGGTTGCTCCATATAGACGTCCTCCTGAAGATCTCCATAGAGAAAGGCATTCTTGACATCAAGCTGGGAAACAGCCCAATCCCTGTTAACAGCCATAGAGAGAAGAACCCGGATGGTGCTGAGGCGAGCAACCAGAGAGAAAGTGTCAAAGTAATCAATGTCGTAAGTCTGAGTGAAGACTTTGGCCACCAGTCGGGCCTTATAGCGATCCACAGTGCCGTCGGGGCGAAATTTCACAACGAAAACCCAGCGACAGCCAACCACATCAGTACCCACTAGTGGAGGAACAAGGGTCCAGGTACCCCGTTCAGTAAGAGTAGCCATCTCTTCATCCATGGCAGACTTCCAATGAGGAAGAGCAAGGGCCTCCTGATAGGTGCGGGGAGTGGTAGCAGCGGAGATAGCCAAGGCAAAACACCTGCGAGAAGGAGAAAGCCGATCATAGGAAACAACTGCCGCAAGCGGGTGTTGAGTACACGCCCGCACCCCTTTGCGAAGAGCAATAGGAAGATCCAGGTCGACGGGTGCCTCAGCGACCGGAGCGTCCGTGGCGGAGAAGGCTGGCCCGGGACTAGAGAGACGGTTGGGGAGAAGAGGGTGGAGAGGTGGTAGGTGCGATGGACAGAGAAGGAGATGGAGGAGGAGATAAGGGAAGAGGGGAGACGTCGAGAGGTGGGGAAGGAACGGAGAGAGGCGGTGGAGAAGCAGACACATCAGGAGGAAGAGAGGAGTCAAGATAAAAGTAGGATGTAACGCCCCGAAACGCAAAGGAGCGAAGGGGGACGTTTTGGGCCAGTTTGGGTTCTGGCTGCAGGCACACGGCCTGGGACACGGGCGTGTCCCAGGGCGTGTCAAGCCTGTGTCGACATTGAGACGGGAAGTCGACATTTTGGTCTCGACATTGTGTCGAGACTGGGCATACGGCCTGCGACAAGGGCGTGTCGCAGGGCGTGTCGACCCGTGTCGACACTTAGCCGCGAAGTCGACACTCTGCTTTCGATGAGGTGTCGAGACATGGCACACGGCCTGCGACACGGGCGTGTCGCAGGGCGTGTCAACCCGTGTCGACACTCGTCCCGGGGAGTCGACACTTTGGTCTCGACATTGTGTCGAGACAAGGCACACGGCCTAGGACACGGGCGTGTCCAAGGCCGTGTCAGTAGGTCGATGATCTTCGCTCGACGAAGTGTCGAGTGTCGAGACCGTGTACACAGCCTGGGGTCCAGGCGTGTTGAGGTGACACGGGTAAGGACACGGGCGTGTCCTAGAACCCGTGCAGTGCTCGGGTTGTTTTCGGGGAAAAATGATGGGGGTACACGGCCGGCCACACGGGCGTGTCAGCTCGAACACGGGCGTGTTCGATACCCGTGTGAGGTTCCAGGCGAGCCGATTTTGACGGCGAATGAGGCACACGGCCCTGGACACGGGCGTGTGCCAGGCCGTGTTCGGTCCAGATTTGGCATTTCAGTCCCGAATCAAAGCCGTTCGTTTCCTTATTTTGAGATCCAACGGCTGGGGGTTGTTCCTGAAGGGATATACCCGGGATTGGACTTAGAAACCCTCACTTTTCTTAAGTGTTATCTTTCTAAAAACCTTAGAGAGAGAGAAGAGCCGAGGAAGGAAGAAGGAGCTAGATCCCGCCATTGGAGGAGCTTCGAAGCTCTAAATCGCGAGCCGATTCCGGATCCACGGAGGCAAAGCTAGTGCGGTGCTTTTCATCCGATTACTTTTCAATGGCGCCAAAGAGGAACGCTAGGATAACGATCCTCATCTTGAGCATGAGTAGCTCTCTTTCTTTGCATAGGAAGCCCGCTCTCGCGAGTTTGCGGAGAGTTGGAGGCGTTCCTTCGGGTAGATATGTGAATTCCCCATTGTTTAGAGTTCGTAAGCGAGAACGGACATAGACATGATGTGTGAAGCCTACCCGGACATGTTGGTCTGGATCGGTGATGTTGCATTGCATAATGCCGGAGAAGACTCCGTGCTATTGGTTGTTTTTCGGGTTTTCTACGCGGTAGATTGCAGCAGGGATCCTTGGGGACTAACCCAAAGGTGCACCCGGAAAACTGGGCGGATACAAGATCTTGCCAACTTGGTGGCCTGAGAGCCAACTTGAACATAACCGGGTTATGTGACTTGTGATGGAAATGGGACTCGGCGGAAGTTTGACCCGCGCAAATGGCTTAAATTGTCGTTGCGATGTGAGCACGGGTTAGATGGAACCGTACCTGTTCTATGTCGTTCGGTTAAAGAGACCTAAAGACACGTGGCACTTGTCGTTGGCATAGATTAGGGTCTTCGGCGGTCAATGGCTTAAATTGTCGTGACCCAGGCCAGGAAGACAAATTGCTCATAGGTTTGGCCGTCTAAGTGGCGGTGGTGAGTCCGGAATGTCGATGGCTTTAATTGACGTGACATCGACCGGTTCACCAAGAATGTGCCCTGAGAGCACGGGGCGTGTGGCCGTGCGAGCCAACGTCTGTGATGAAATGGCTATATGTGCTTATTGCTCGCTTATGCTAATGAAATGCAGGGAAGGAGCATCGCCGCCCCGAGTTGGGGGGGATCGTTATAATTTGGTCAGCATTGCTGACCGTTGTCTTGTTTTGCCACCGTGCGGTGGTTTGTTGCTTGCAGGTGCAGCTGGACCAAGCGGTCAATAGCGGGCTAAAGCCCGAATGCGAAGCCGGCCCTTGAAGGCCTATTTGGAAGTGTTTACTGCTTTATTCATGTGTGACCGGCCTGCGTGCCGTGGTTTGTAAAACTTGTAATTTGAAGTGAAATATTTTTGTAAGGCCTTAAGGCTTATTTTGGGTATTTTGTATAACATTCCTATTTTGTGTTAGTGGACATTCGTGCTTTGATGTTGAGTTCTTTGTTACAACTTTTTCAACTGCTTCCGCTAGAATGCTCTGTGTAGGACGTTGAGATTGGTTGGATGGTTTTCATAAGTAACCACCCGGTCTGTCTGTAGTATATGGCGTCGGGCCCCGGCCGGACCTACTGCTATATGCTATGCGACGGATAGGGGGTGTTACAATTTGGTATCAGACTTCTGGTTTTGGTCGGGCTTAAAGTGAATTCGTGGTCGAATTCTTTTTAAGGGGTGGTGAGCACATTGTGTGCGTCATCGTTATAACGGTAAAAGAACCCATGAATGTCCACTTAGGAATGAAAATACTCGTGTTTGAGGAACCTGCGTGTTCCTATAATTACTGTTTGCAATTTATTTGGTCGCTTAACGGTGTTTTGTACCACTATAGGTGACCAGTAGTGGTGTTGGGCCGTCAGAACGACGAGTTTCTGAGGCTAGTAGTGCACCGGAGGTTGCTCCTGCAACACCTCTGTCGGCTGAAAATATACGATTGGTGGCTGAAGCGGTGTTGGCCGTGATAAATGCGCAGCCTGCAAGGCAAACGCAGCAGCCCGCTCCTGTGATGGAGCAGGTGCCTCTTCAAGAGGCTGAGCCGAGGAGAGTGGAGCAAGTGGTTGTGGAACCGGTAGTGCCAAGGAGGGCAACTGAGAGGCAGCTTAAGCATGTTATGAGCTTTAACCCTCCGCTATTCTCGGGGTTGGGAACCCCATCTCAGGCTGAAGACTGGCTCTCCAGGGTGAAGAGAGTCATGACAGCAACGGAGACAGAGTAGTGGCAAATGACCACCATCGCTACGTTCCTTCTGGGCGGTGAAGCGAGGATGTGGTGGGAAGGATTGGAGCTGCACTTACTGAGGGGTAGGCAACTTGGTGATGTCTCGATGGAGGAGTTCTCGAGATTGTTCTTGGCTAGATACCTCCCTTCGACGCAGAAGATAGCATTGGAGAACGAATTTCTGAAGTTGGTTCAGGGTGAGAGGAGCGTGGATGAATATCTCCACGAGTTCACTCGTTTGAGTCGATATGCTAGCTCCACCATCGTGGATGAGGAGCGCAAGACTAATCGCTTCTACGAAGGCTTGAGAGATGAGTTGAGATTACTACTTTCGGGGCCGATAACGCAGGGTTTCTTAACCTTGGTCAACACTGCCCGGTCCTTGGAGAAGGACATGAAAAATGTACAAGCAAAGAAAAGCTTGGGTGAGAAGAAATCTGAATTCAAAGTGCCGACTACTTCAAAGTCCGGCTATCGGAGGTCTTTCAAGAAGCATAGGACTTCGGGTCCAGCTCCTTCTGGTGCTTCTGGGGCGACTACGAGTCGGACCCCGGGCGCGTGTTTTACTTGTGGAAAGACGGGGCACTTTGCCCGTGACTGTTGGAGCGGACGTCCTAAGTCCGAGAGGAAGCCGGGAGCTACTTATGAAGAGAAGGGAAAGGCGGTGGAGTCGACCGCATCCCATTATGCTCCAGCCCAACCAAGGGTCTACAATCTTGGCCAACAGGAGGTCATCAAACAAGCTGATGTGGTGACAGGTACGGTTTAATTTATAGCAAGTCAATTTCTTTAAATACTTGTTATGCACGTGTTACCTTACCACTGCTTGTTTAGGATTTGTATTGATTTGTGAAAATCCGGCACGAGCACTCTTCGATATGGGAGCTTCACACTCCTTCTTGTCCGAAGGATTTATATCATGCATCGGAGTCCCTTCTTCGATGGCGAAGGATAAGTTGGATGTGTTGTTGCCCAATGGGTGTTCGATGCGAGCGGATAGGATCTGTGATATTAAGATTCGTATTGGGAATCAGGAGTTCGATCTGCAGGCGTCTTTACTTCCGTTGGTGGAGTTTGACGTCATATTTGGCGTGGACTGGCTCTCGGAGCAGCAGGCCCATATAGATTGCGGTAGCAAGGAAGTTAAGCTGGGAGCAAGTCGTGAGACGACTTTTACGGGCTTAAAGGGGTCGAGCAAGACGTTGATGTCTGCTCTTCAGGTGGTGAAGGCGGTTCGTGCCGGAGCAGAACTGTTCTTTACACTAGTGGAGGTTGCAAAGCCGAAGCCCACATTGGATTGTATTTCAGTGGTATCGGAATACCCTGATGTGTTCCCCGCAGATCTTCCTGGAGCCCCGCCTCAGCGGGAGATAGATTTTACGATTGAGCTAGTGCCAGGTGCAAATCCTGTGTCACGATCTCCTTATCGGCTAGCGCCTAAGGAAATGGCAGAGCTGAAAGTTCAACTGCAAGAGTTGTTGGAGCAAGGGTATGTGCGCCCGAGTTCTTCGCCTTGGAGCACACCGGTCCTCTTTGTTAAGAAGAAGGACGGAAGCTTGAGGCTATGTATTGATTATCGGGAGCTCAACAAGCTGGCGGAGAAGAACAAGTACCTGATCCCCCGGATTGATGATCTCTTTGATCAGTTAGTCGGGCCGACGGTGTACTCGAAGTTGGATCTCAAGGCTGGGTACTATCAACTACGAATAAGGGAGACTGATATCCCGAAGACAGTGTTTAGTACGAGATACGGGCATTATGAGTTTACGGTCATGCCGTTTGGGCTGACGAATGCGCCGTCAGTGTTCATGGATTTGATGAACAGGACTTTCAGGGAGTACTTGGACCATTTCGTGATCGTCTTCATCGACGATATTTTGGTGTACTCGCAAAGTGAGGAAGATCACTTCAAGCATCTTCATTTGGTGTTGGAGACGCTAAGGAGAAATCAGTTGTACGCCAAGTTCTCGAAGTGCGAGTTTTGGCTATCCTCAGTGGCATTCCTCGGGCATATAGTGAGTGGAGAGGGTATTGTTGTGGATCCGGCGAAGATTGTTGCGATACGGGAGTGACCTGAGCTTGCTACTGTAGCGGAAGTCCGGAGTTTTCTGGGGCTTGCCGGCTATTATAGGCGCTTCGTAGAGAACTTCTCGCGGATAGCGTTACCTCTCACTACTTTGACGAGGAAGGAGCATAAGTTCGTTTGGACGCCGGAGTGCGCGCGAGCTTTTGAGGAGTTGAAGTGTCGGTTGACCACGGCGCCTGTGCTGAGTTCGCCATGTGGGACCGAAGGCTATGAGATTTATAGCGATGCTTCGGGCAGCGGTTTGGGTTGCGTGCTACTGCAACACGGAAGTGTAATAGCTTATGGCTCGAGACAGCTAAAAGTGCATGAAAGGAACTATCCGGTCCATGATTTGGAGTTAGCGGCCGTGATTTTTGCCTTGAAGCTGTGGAGACACTATTTGTACGGCGTGAAGATTGATATCTACACCGATCACAAGAGCCTAAAGTATCTAATTGATCAGAAGGATCTGAATATGCGGCATCGTAGATGGATGGAGTTCCTGGGGGACTATACATTCAAGATCCACTACGTGCCTGGTAAAGGGAATGCGGTTGTGGACGCGTTGAGTCGCCGAGCCCCAGCTCAAGCCAATTGGCTATCGGTGCATGATGAGCTGTTGGTGCGGGAGTTGGAGGCGTTGGAGATTGTTTGTGTGGACAGGCAATCAAGTGCTGAAGCAGTTCTGAATTGGACTGAAGTCCAATATGACCTGGCTGATCGTATTCGGCAGGCTTTGGATATGGATGCTCATATGAAGCAGTTCATGGTAGAGGCTCTGGATGGGTCAAATTCCCAATTCGTCGTGGAGGACGGATTGCTTTGGAAAGACGGTCGTCTGTGCGTCCCAAGTGTGGGTCATTTGCGGGTGAAGTTGTTGTACGAGGCACACCATACCAAGTACTCGATTCACCCGGGGAGCACGAAGATGTACCGTGATGTGAAGAAACTGTTTTGGTGGTCGGGTTTGAAAAAGGATGTGGCGCTCTACGTAGCGAAGTGCCAAACTTGCGCCTTGGTGAAGGCGGAGTGCCAAAAGCCGGGAGGATTTCTTAAGTCCTTGCCTATTCCGGAGTGGAAATTCGACGACATCTCTATGGACTTTGTGCATGGTTTGCCAAGGTCGCAAAAGGGGAACGACGCTATTTGGGTGGTCGTGGATCGGTTAACGAAGGTGTCGCATTTCATTCCGCATAGGAAGGATGATCCGGTGGAGAAGTTGGCAAAGCTTTATGTGGATAACATAGTACGGCTTCATGGTGTGCCCCGCAGCATCGTGAGTGACCAAGATGGGCGGTTCACGTCCAATGATTGGAGGCTTGTGCAGCAAATGTTGGGAACAAAGCTGAAATTCAGCACAGCCTTCCATCCGCAAACGGATGGGCAGACCGAGAGCGTCAATAGAACTATGGAAGACATGCTCCGCATGTGTGTCTTGGATTTTGGAAAGCAATGGGAAGACCACCTTTATTTGGTGGAGTTCGCATACAACAACAGCTACCAAGCGAGTATTCAAATGGCGCCCTTCGAGGCCCTATATGGTAAAAAATGTCGCACGTCGTTGTCTTGGTTAGAAACGGGTGAGTCAAAGTTGTATAAGCGATCGGAAGTGGAGGATGCTACTTCTTTGGTGAGAACCATTCGGGAGAGGTTGCTTATCGCTCAGGACCGACAAGCAAAGTACTATAATGTCAAGCACAAGAACGTGGAGTTCGCTGTGGGCGATTATGTATACTTAAAGATCAAGCCGTTCAAGTGTGTCTCGCGGGTGCGACGATTGAAAAAGCTAAGCCCGAGGTACCTTGGACCGTTTGAGGTTCTGGAGCGAGTTGGTGAAGCGGCCTATCGGTTGAAGCTTTCAGTGGAGCTTAGTGGATTACATGATGTATTCCATATTTCGGTGCTTCGGAAGGCAGTGTAAGAGCCTACGCAAGTGATCGCGGTTGATCAAGTGCCGGTGGATAGTGGGCTAACGACAAAGGTCAAGCCCGTGCGGATTGAGGACTCGGAGGTCAAGCGGCTACGCAATAAAGAGATCAGGATGGTCAAGGTCCGGTGGGACAATTGCGGTCGTGAGGAGCTCTCTTGGGAGCGAGAGCAGACTATGCTTGACGAGTATCCGGAGTTGTTCCGCTCAGGTACAAATTTTGGTTTTGTACATGTCTTTCCTTTATGTAATTTCGTGGATGAAATTCTTTTAAGATGGGGATAGTTGTAACGCCCCGAAACTCAAAGGAGCGAAGGAGGACGTTTTGGGCCAGTTTGGGTTCTGGCTGCAGGCACACGGCATGGGACACGGGCGTGTCCCAGGGCGTGTCAAGCCTGTGTCGACACTGAGACGGGAAGTCGACACTTTGGTCTCGACATTGTGTCGAGACTGGGCACACGGCCTGCGACATAGGCGTGTCGCAGGGCGTGTCGACCCGTGTCGACACTTAGCCGCGAAGTCGACACTCTGCTTTCGACGAGGTGTCGAGACATGGCACACGGCCTACGATATGGGCGTGTCGCAGGGCATATCAACCCGTGTCGACACTCGTCCCGGGGAGTCGACACTTTGGTCTCGACATTGTGTCGAGACAAGGCACACGACCTAGGATACGGGCGTGTCCAAGGCCGTGTCAGTAGGTCGACGATCTTCGCTCGATGAAGTGTCGAGTGTCGAGACCGTGTACACGGCCTGGGGTCCAGGCGTGTTGAGGTGACACGGGTAAGGACACGGGCGTGTCCTAGAACCCGTGCAGTGCTCGGGTTGTTTTCGGGGAAAAATGATGGGGGTACACGACCGGCCACACGGCCGTGTCAGGTGGAACACGGGCGTGTCAGCTCGAACACGGGCGTGTTCGATACCCGTGTGAGGTTCCAGGCGAGCCGATTTTGATGGCAAATGAGGCACACGGCCCTGGACACGGGCGTGTGCCAGGCCGTGTTCGGTCCAGATTAGGCATTTCGGTCCTGAATCAAAGCCGTTCGTTTCCTTATTTTGAAATCCAACGGCTGGGGGTTGTTCCTGAAGGGATATACCCGGGATTGGACTTAGAAACCCTCACTTTTCTTAAGTGTTATCTTTCTAAAAACCTTAGAGAGAGAGGAGAGCCAAGGAAGGAAGAAGGAGCTAGATCCCGCCATTGGAGGAGCTTCGAAGCTCTAAATCGCGAGCCGACTCCGGATCCACGGAGGCAAAGCTAGTGCGGTGTTTTTCATCTGATTACTTTTCAATAGCGCCAAATAGGAACGCTAAGGTAACGATCCTCATCTTGAGCATGAGTAGCTCTCTTTCTTTGCATAGGAAGCCCACTCTCGCGAGTTTGCGGAGAGTTGGAGGCGTTCCTTCGGGTAGATATGTGAAGTCCCTGTTGTTTAGAGTTCGTAAGCGAGAACGGACATAGGCATGATGTGTGAAGCCTACCCGGACATGTTGGTCTGGATCGGTGATGTTGCATTGCATAATGCCGGAGAAGACTCCGTGCTATTGGTTGTTTTTCGGATTTTCTACGCGGTAGATTGCAGCAGGGAGCCTTGAGGACTAACCTAATGGTGCACCCGGAAAACTGGGCGAATACGAGATCTTGCCAACTTGGTGGCCTGAGAGCCAACTTGAACATAACCGGGTTATGTGACTTGTGATGGAAATGGGACTCGGCGGAAGTTTGACCCGCGCAAATGGCTTAAATTGTCGTTGCGATGTGAGCACGGGTTAGATGGAACCGTACCCGTTCTATGTCGTTCGGTTAAAGAGATCTAAAGGCACGTGGCACTTGCCGTTGGCATAGATTAGGGTCTTCGGCGGTCAATGGCTTAAATTGTCGTGACCCAGGCCAGGAAGACAAATTGCTCATAGGTTTGGCCGTCTAAGTGGCGGTGGTGAGTCCGGAATGTCGATGGCTTTAATTGACGTGACATCGACCGGTTCACCAAGAATGTGCCCTGAGAGCACGGGGCGTGTGGCCGTGCGAGCCAACGTCTGTGATGAAATGGCTATATGTGCTTATTGCTCGCTTATGCTAATGAAATGCAGGGAAGGAGCATCGTCGCCCCGAGTTGGGGGCGGGATCGTTATAATTTGGTCAGCATTGCTGACCGTTGCCTTGTTTTGCCACCGTGCGGTGGTTTGTTGCTTGCAGGTGCAGCTGAACCAAGAGGTCAATAGCGGGCTAAAGCCCGAATGCGAAGCCGGCCCTTGAAGGCCTATTTGGAAGTGTTTACTGCTTTATTCATGTGTGACCGGCCTGTGTGCCGTGGTTTGTAGAACTTGTAATTTGAAGTGAAACATTTTTGTAAGGCCTTAAGGCTTATTTTGGGTATTTTGTATAACATTCCTATTTTGTGTTAGTGGACATTCGTGCTTTGATGTTGGGTTCTTTGTTACAACTTTTTCAACTGCTTCCGCTAGAATGCTCTGTGTAGGACGTTGAGATTGGTTGGATGGTTTCCATAAGTAACCACCCGGTCTGTCTGTAGTATATGGCGTCGGGCCCCGGCCGGACCTACTGTTATATGCTATGCGACGGATATGGGGTGTTACATAGGATGCATTCTCGAAGAATGTCACGTCAGCGGAGACAAATTGTTTGCTCAGAACGGGGTCAAAACAGCAGTAGCCTTTTTGAGTGGTAGAGTACCCCAAAAAGACACACTTGGTGGAACGGGGGGAAAACTTGTCGCGGGTAGCGGAGGGAGCGTGAACAAAAGTCGTACACCCAAAGACACGGAGAGGGAGAGGAAAGGGTTCCTTGCGGGGGTATAGAATGGAGAAGGGAATCCGGCCGTGGAGAACCGTGGAGGGAAGACGATTGATGAGATAGCAGGCGAGGAGCACATCGTAGCCCCAGTAGGAGCGGGGTACTTGCATCTGTGTCATGAGAGTGCGAGCGACATCAAGGAGGTGACGGTTCTTACGCTCTGCCACCCCATTCTGCTGGGAGGTGTAAACGCAGGTGGTTTGATGAAGAAGACCATGTTGCTGAAAGAAAGAGGAGAACTCATGACTAAGATATTTCTTAGCATTATCAGAGTGTAAAACTTTAATAGAAATGCTAAATTGAGTCTTAATCATGAAATAAAATGATTGCCAGATAGAAAAGAGTTCAGAGCGATCTTTTAATAGATACACCCATGTACATTTAGAAAAATCATCTATAAAAGTTACAAAGTAGGAACTACCCCGACCAACGGTGAGGGTAGGAGCAGGACCCCAGACATCAGAATGAATAAGGTCAAATGTGCGAGAGGAGCCACGACCTTGCTTTGGAGGGAAGAAGGAGCGATGATGTTTGCCAAGCTGACATGCATCACAGTTGAGCGGAGGACTGGTCGGAGGTAAGTGGGGCAGAAGCTGTCAAAGAATCCGAGTAGGAGGATGTCCAAGGCGAAGATGTCATTGAAGCAGATCTGTAGAGGAGGAGGAGGAGGCGGACAGAGCGAAAACGTTGTCGAGGAAATAGAGGTCGCCGCTCTCAGTCCCAGTAGCAATCGTCCGCTGGGTCCTCGGGTCCTGAAAAGAACAAGAAGTGGGAGTAAATAAGACAGAGCATTGAAGTTGCCGGCATAAAGTAGTAACAGATAATAAATTGCACGGGAATTTCGGGACATAGAGAGTGTCCTCCAATCGAAGCGACGGGGTAACTTGAACCATGCCCGTCCCAAGCACCGGGGACGGTGAACCATCCGCCACACGAACTGAGGGTAGGCGGTCATCCGTTTCAAGGAGAGAGAAGCAATGAGGGTTGCCAGTCATATGATTTGTAGCACCCGAGTCAATCAGCCATTTACCTTGGGTAACGACGTGGGCACTACCTGAAGTCGTGGCCACAGAGGCAGACGGCTGAGAGGAGGCGGAGGTCGAGGAAGGAGCAGCAGGAGTGGTGGAGGTAGAGATAACGAGGGTGGAGAGACCGGAAGTGGTCATAGAGAAGACAGGAAACCGCGCGAGAAGAAGAGAAGCCGCGAGGAGAGAAAAAAGGAGAGCAACCCGCACGACCTAAGGAAGAGGCCGGGACACGAGAAAGAGACTGCAACGGACAAGGACGAAACCGCAGTGGGCTAAAGGGAAGAATCAGCAGCGGCACGGTGGCAGAACACCAGCGGGCAGGAAGCAGACCAAGGCACAGGGAAGAGGTCGCGCGCACTGAAAAGTCCGAGCGAACAGAAGAGAAGAGGAAGCAAAGGACCCAAGAGAACAGGTCGAGAACAGACCGAAAGAAAGTGCGCGAACAGGGAGAAGCCGCGCGCAGACAGCGGTCAGAAGAGAAAACAAGTCACGAGAACAGGTCGCGGAAAGAAGAAACAAGCCGCACGGTCAGAGAGAGCGGAGTCAGGTGGAAAGAACCTCGCTTTGATACCATGTAAAAGTAGCGAACATGCAGCTAACAAAAGGACAGAATTTTGAATAATTGAACTTTTATTATCAAAAAAGGTAATCTTTACAAAGGTATGACCTCCTTTTTATAGAATGGAGGAGATAAAAGAGAGTACAAACAAACAATATGGGACTAAAAATTTACAGGGCTGAGTGACTAGAAATAAAGGAGACCGCACAGGCCGCGCGGTTAGACAAATGGGCTAACCGCTCGGCAACACCAGCACGAAGAGAACAGGCCGCAATAGGAGGCCACTAGACTGCCCAGTCTCCAAGCTTCTGAGAGAGACCGCCAAACCGCGCGGTTAACAACCCGCCAGACTAGACCGCCAGACCGCCCGGTATTACACTTCAACACTCAGAAAGCGCTATAAGACGAGAGAGTAAGAGAACTGGAAAGCTTGCCTTTTGAGGTACCCCCTTGGGCGTATTTATAGATTTTAAAGTCTAGCCTGCAAATAGCGAGGCTCCGTTGTTCTAAACAGCTATATACAGCCAAAAGTGATCTACCAACAGCTAAACTCTGCTGTTCTAGAAGGCTATTTGCAGCCATATATGGTCATGCAAGTAATTTTACCTCTGGACCCTGCTGTGCGAGTGACCCATGAAGGCGCTACTCGCCTAAAGGGGCGAGTGCTGGGTAAGTCAGGCACTCGCCTCCACGGCACCCCAATTATGGGCGAATGCTGTTCTGGAAGGGTCTCGCATCACTCAACGCCAAGGGCAGAAGACGCTGACAGGTCCAGCTTCACTCAACGCCTAAGAGCAGAAGGAGCTGACAAGTCTCGCTTCACTCAACGCCTAAGAGCAGAAGACGCCGACAGATCTTGCTTCACTCAACACCTAAGAGCAGAAGGCGCCGACAGGTCCAGCTTCACTCAACGCCTAGGAGCAGAAGGCGCCGACAGGACTTGCTTCACTCAACGCCTAAGAGCAGAAGGCGTCGACAGGTCTCGATTCAGGTCTCGAGCCCTCTCGCTCCTGGAGATCTCGCAAAGCACTAATCCTATAGGGGGGACCCACTCATCAAATACAGGATTATACACTTGAGAGATGGTCATGTTTGTGTGTGATGTTAGTATGGAAAGGCTCATCACCTTTCATTTGACAAGTCACAGACTAGATGCAAAACACTATTGGAGTGCATCTATGATGATCTGATGGGACCCACCGTCACCCTCAGTCTTTGAGGTAGCAAATATATGCTGGTATTGGTTGATGATTTTACCAGATATACCAGGTATATTTTGTGAAAGAGAAGTCAGAGGCATTCCTGAAGTTCGTGGAGTTCAAGGAACTCGTAGAAGGTCAGCTCGGTCTGCTGAACAAGAAGTTGAGAACTGACAATGGATGAAAGTTCAACTCAAATGAGTTCTTCAACTTTTACAAAAAGCTCAAAATTCGGAGGGAGCTTTATTGTGCACATACTTCACAATAGAACGAAGTTGCAAAGCAGATGATCTATCATCTGACGGAGATCTACAAGTGATGGCTTCATGCCAATGGCGTTCCCAGGGCTTTCTGGGTAGAGGGAATGACATGTGTGACATGTATCATCAACTGGATGTCCCTCAGTCCCAACAACATGAAGTCTCCACATGAGTTGGTGTTTAAGGAGAAACCTAGTGCAAAACATCTTCAGGTGTTCGGGTCTACGTGCTACGTTCATGTTCCAGATGCTCTCAGAACGAAGTTATATGTGAAAGCAAGGAAGCTAGTATTTGTCGGTTATGATGAGAGGAAAAAAGGTTGGAAATGCATGGATCCTGAGACACGGAAGTTTGTGGTTTCTATGGACGTGGTATTTGACAAGTTGATGTCATACCAGGATAGTTCCTCTATGGAACTATAAGAGAGCAGGGGAGACGGAGGGCAAGGTGAAGCTGCTCAGGATCTTTTGGTGGAGTTGTCTGTGTCACCAGGTGCTCCGGTTACCTGTAGCTCTGGGGAAGATGCTTCTAGATCAGGAAGTAGGGGAGCGATGCTCCAAATATGCCTGGGAGGAGGGCTAGTTCAGAAGAAGTGGCAGAAGTGGTAGATCAGGGTCAAGCCCTACGGAGGTCCAAAAGAACCATTATTCCACCGGCTCGGTATAGGGACGGGAATATAGTGAGTTTTGTCTCATGTTTCTTCGCAGATTCCTTGGATGAGCGGGATCTGTCATGCTTTGAGAATGCCACTAGCATTAAGGAGTGAAAAATTCTATGGATGGGGAGATGACCGCCCTCAGGAAGAACGAGACTTGTGATCTTCTGCCCAAGGTCGATGGCATCACTCTTGTGACATGCAAGTGAGTTTATATGCTCAAGAAGAGGGCTGATGATAGCATCAAGCAGTACAAGGCTCGCCTTGTAGCTCGAGGGTTCTCACAATAGTATGGAAAAGACTATGAAAAGATGTTCAGTCCTGTGGCCAAGATGACTTCGGTGTGGGTGGTGATTGCCTTGACGGCTTGCCAAGGATGAACGATTTGACAACTCGACCTAAAGAATGCATTACTTTACAATGGGATTGACAAGTACATCTTCATGGTGCAACCACCTGGTTATGTATCTGAAGAACATCTAGGACACGTCTGCAATCTCAAGAAGGCCCTCTATGGCTTGAAGCAGATGCCTCAGGCGTGGTATGGAAAGATCGCAGAATATCTCCAGATCTGTGAAAACTTTGCCTCAGACTCAGACTCAAGTTTGTTTGTCAAGAATATTGGGGAGCTTGAAGTCTTGGTGTTGTTGTACGTTGATGACATAATCGTCACAGGAACTCGGAGGAAGAAGCAGCTAGGCTCAGGGAAGAGTTAGCTATCTGCTTCAAGATGAAGGATCTTGGGGAGCTCCACCATTTCCTTGGTTCGAGCTGGAGAGGAAATAGAGCGGTGTGCTCGTTTCCCAGAAGGGCTATGCGGAGAAAATTTTTAAGTGGTTCGGCATGACGGAAGGGAAGGGCAACTCTACTCCTCTATAGGTCGGTCTCAAACTTCGGCCTAATGAGAGAAGGGTTCTTTCAGATCCCTTGGTGTTCCGGGCTTGGCAGCTCAAGAAGACACCTGTCTTAGGAGGTTAGTGGAGGACATTCATGAGGAGGTGCAAGATCGTACTCTGCTATGCGGTGACAATGAGAGTGCTCTCAAACAGTTTAATAATCCAGTTTGTCACGCGCTATCAAAGCACATCGAGATTGAGCATCACTTCGTTCGGGAGTGAAAGTTATGGTACCTAAACACCTAGAGGGGGGGGGGGGTGAATAGGTGACCTAAACCTTTTTAAGACTTTGTTTGCAGCAAAACAGTTATCTCACAGATTTCTACAGCTAACAGCAATAACAAAATATAAACTGTCAATCCACAGCACAGCACAGCACAGATTTATAGTGGTTCCCCAATCTTTGGGTACATCCACTTTCCCCCTTCGCCTATCTAGCAGTGTACTAGATTCGGCCAAACTTCTCCACTATCTCAGAACCCAACTAGGTTCCTACACCTCAGGCCCAAAGCCTTACACTCAGCCACCAAGGCCTACACTCAGCCACTCAGGCCTACACTCAGCCAATTAAGGCCTACACTCAGAGTTCTTCAACTCCTACACTCAGGCAACCAAGCCCTACCCTCAGCCTTTATATTATAGGCTTACAATTCACTCAGATCCAATGGATCCTACAAGTTAAAATTGAATTACAATAACTAACTCTACAACTCAGAAAATAAGAGAGGAGTTGAGAGTTTCTTGAAGAGTTCTTGGAAGAACTCAGCTAGATCCAAACTGACTTAGCTTCCTTCAAAGCTTCTTGAGTAGAACTGAATTAGTCTGAATCCTCTGCAGTTGATCCTTGACCTCTGCTTCTTGAGATCCAGATGATTCTGAATCCTTCTTCTCAGCCTTAGTTCCAAAGACTGAATTCTTGATTGGAGCTCTCTCTCTCCAACTTCTTAGATCTGCAGTTGGACTGCCAGATCTTCTTGTGTTGATCCTCTGTGTAACACTTTTCTGATTACTTGAATAATCTGATCAATCACTTCAAAAATGGCTTCAACAACTTGTAACAACAACAACTATTACAACTTGTAATCCCAACAGTGAACTCCTCCTTCTGTAAACTGAGGGTGCCTATTTATAGGCATTCTTCAAGGTAACCGGCTGGTCCGGTTCAAAACAGTCTTCTGACTTCCCTGACAGTTGTTGTAGACCGGCTGGATCGGCAGCTGTCATGTCAACCAGTCACTTCTTGAAATTCTCTAACTGTCAGATAGTGTCGAGACTTTTTGTTCTTAAGTGTCGACACTTATAGACCAAGTGTCGACACATGTTGTGTAAGTGTCGACACAAGTCTATAAGGTGTCGACACAACTCCTTGTATGTCTCGACACATACTCTTCTTCAAGTGTCGACACTGAAATTAAGTGTCGACACAAGTACTTGATCTTCTGTATCTTGTAGTATTCTTCTATGTGTCGAAACTGTAAAGTGTCGACATTGCTTCTTGGTGTCGACACAAGTCTTCAATTTTGTTTCTTCAGCTGAGTGTCGACACATTCTCTTAGTGTCGACACTTGTACTTAGAATATTTTGTAAACTTTTCTGTTCTTTGCTAAGTGTCGACACAGCTCCTTGTGTCGACACTTTCTTCAAGTGTAGAGTTTTTAGCTAAGTGTCGACACATTGTGCTGGGTGTCGACACTTACTTCAAGTGCTGACTCTCCTGTTTGTGTGTCGACACATTGTGCTGAGTGTCGACACATTCTTCATATGTTGACTCTGCTGATTGAGTGTCGACACATTGTGTTGAGTGTCGACACTTGTCCTTAGTCTCTGCAGAATTTTGCTGAGTGTCGACACAACTCCAAGTGTCGACACTTTCTGATGTAGACTCAGCTCTTCTAGGTGTCGACACTTCTGCTAAGTGTCGACACAGCTTTTCTGCATACTTCTTCACTGAGTGTCGACACAGCTCCAAGTGTCGACACTTTCTGTCTGGTGTCGACTCTTCATCCCAGGTGTCGACACAATGACTCCAAGTGTCGACACTGCTTGTCTGGGTGTCGACACAAGCTTTCTCAAGTGTCGACACTTTCCCTCTGGGTGTCGACACATGAACTTAGAAACTTTTAGCTTCAGTCCAGTGAATACCTATCCTGCACAAGTAACTCAAACAAACATCAAATACATTATGATGTATATCATTGAGTTAGGTGAGGCTTCTTCAAATCAGGTACATTTGACCAATGTACCCAACAATCTCCCCCTATTTGGAGAAGTCATAACCCTTAGTCAATGATATACACCACTCATAATTAAAAATTAGAGAATGATGTAAAGCAGGTATATGTCAACAGGGTAAACTTAAACATGTAATAAAGCACACATGTATCCTCATTAAACATTGCAGAACAAACAAGAAATAGACACATGCTTCTGAACAATCATGAGATATATTTATCAAAAATTGTTCTAACATTGTTTTAATACATTTCCATTGTTTTACAAAAATTTCATATGTAAAAGATTACAACAATGTTTCTTAGTCTAATCTTAGTCTAGTTCTGATCAGGTTCTTTTATAACTATTCCTTTCCCAGCTTGTACTTTGGCCTTTACAGCAGCAGCAGCAGGCTCAGTATCCGCAGTCTTCTTTCCTTTGGAGTCCTTCTTCTTTAGTTCTTCAGCCTTGATTTTCTGTCTCTCAAAGTAATGATAGGGCTTAGGAAAGTACTTGCTAGGCTCCACAGCTGTAGGAGGTAGCTTTCCTAACTTAGCCTTCCTTCTATACTGGACAATGGCTTCCTGCCTAATCTCATGCTTTCTCCATTCTGCTTCTGAAAACCATTTGTTCCTTTCATGAGCATTGTCCTTGGCTGCTTTCCAGGCTGTGAGAATGATGTTCCTAGAAGTAGGGCTCCACTGTTCAAAATCTGGCTTCTGCTCAGCTAGTTCCCTAAACTTCTTCTTTGACAGCCTTGTCTCTTCTTCTTTGTCCAAAGCCTCTTGCATAGCTGCTGTTATAGGTTGAACAACCTTTTCCAGAACAACATGTGACTTTCCAGCAGTTGGGCTATACATGGTGCTTACATCTGCATGAATCATTTCAAAATCTGGAGGTGGATAAATGACTTGAGCTACTTCTTGTTGCTCACCTCCAAGATATGCACTTTGAATTCCTGATTCAGCAACATTATCATCATCACACAGGGGAGGATATCCAAGGGTAACCCTGATGGAATTTGATATCCACTTAGCATGGTCTGAGCTTGCTTTGACTAACACCCTCTCCCCCTTTATGACTTCTTATGCAACATGATCTCTTACATCATCTTTCTGGAACCTGATTTGGCTGTCCAAGTACCTGATTCCATCCTTAAAATAAGGTCTAAGCTTTGTAAGCTGTTCAGAAATGACCTTCTGTGAATCCTTGATGGTAGTCTTGACAGCAGCAATTTCATCTTGAAAAGCTTTATCAAATTCAGCCTTTGCAGCAGCAGATGATGTTGAAGGTTCAGCAGTCTTATTCTTTAGTTCAGTGACTATAGCATTGTGGGATGCAGTCAAATTATCATTCATCCTTAATTGATTTTCCAGCACATAGTCTTGCTTTAGTGCTATATCATCTACTTGAGTCTTGATCTTTTCCTGATGAGTGGCCAGAAATACCACTGCATTTCCACCCTTGTGGAAGCATTCATTCATCTCTTTCTTGTTCAGGTTCATCTCAAACCTGATTGATTTTATATCTTGAGCTAAATCAAATTGTAAAGACTTGTGGCCTTCATCAATATACTTCTCTATAGCCCTCCTGTGCTCACCCAGCTTAACTTGCATTGCTACCATTAAGCCACTGTAATCAGTTGATGGAGCTTGTTGGACTAAGGAGTGTTGAGCAACAGTTTGTAGAGCCTTCTTGTAGCTCTGACTCCTTCTTTTGAATACAAAGAATTTCTTTTTTTAGCTTGTTCAGTCTCATCTTCCTCAGACTCTGAAGTACTGGCTATATTCACCCTGTCCTTAGGGCTTGATGGTTTTTCAGCTTGCACATCTAGTGCCTTCTCAGTGTCTAGCCTTAAAGGCTCATCCTGAACTTCCAAGTTCTCCCCCTCAACAGCAGCACCCTTCTCTTCAGCAGCAGCATTCTTGTCCATGTCAAAATCCTCTTGATCTAAATTCAGAAAGAGGTCTTCCATTGTGTATTCAGGAGGTGACTGTGCAAGAGATGTACTTGGTTCTTCAACTACTTTATCAGGAACTACTTCTTGTACTACTGATGTGTCTTGGAGAACAACATCTGGTTCTTGATTTGCTTGCTGAGTTTGCTCTTGGATAATTATTGTAGCTTGCTCACTCTCCAGTGTAGAGGGTTGTTCTACAGCTGGAGGCTCCCCCTGGCTTGGATCCTTTTGCATGGGGCTAGCTGTAGGCAGCTCCCCCTGGATTTCAGCTGTCTCTTGAGGAGCAGGAGACTTCTCTTCAGCCACTTCTATTTGACTATCAGGAGTGAAAACAACTTGTTCTTCACTACCTGAACTGCTGGAGGACTCCTGTGTCACAGGAGCTATCTTCCTCTTCTTCTTTGGAGGTGAATCTTTCTTAGAAACTTGCTTCTCAGGGGTGGACAGTTCCTTTGACAGCACCCTTTCCCACCTTGAGAAGATCCTTATGTCCATCTTTCTCATGTGGTTGATTTTGCTACCTGCAGCAGTGCTCATTACCTCTGGTATTGTACCAGCCAGGTAGAGACTAAGTATCCTGCCCAGATTGGGCTTCTTCAGACTTTCCTTTATCTTCTCAAAGATAACCATTGACCAATCTGTTTTGAGGTTTAAGATGATTCTGGTCATGACATTGAACATGGAGGCTGACACCCTGTCATGCCCTCCAGTTTACTGAGGATAACCTTTCCCACTATTTCTGACAGAAACTTTCCTTGAATGTTCATGCCTTTTCTGTTAAAGACAGAACCTATTTTCATCTTAGAGTCAAGACCACACCAGGTAAGTGCTTCCCTGGTCTTAGATGTAGTCACTTCCTCTTCTGCTTGAATTCTAGGTAGCTGAAGTACCTTTCTTAGAGTTTTGGGTGAAATCTTGACCTTGGTGCCATGCACTCTTGATTTGATTTTGTGACCTGAGTCATCTACAGAAGCTCCAGTAAGGAATTCGAGAACTTCCTTCTTCCATATTTTGGTTGGTTCTGAAACCAGGTACTCCAATCCAGAATCGGTGACTAGGGTGACCACCGATTTGATTTCTTGATCGCCATCGTCGAACGCGCCACGAACCAGTTCATAGCCTTCATTGACGTTCTCCTCGAGCTTGGGAGCCATTAGGGTTTGTAGAATTAGTCTTTAGAAAAGAGAAATGTCGACACAGTAGTTTGGTCTCGAAACTCTGAAAGCGTGTCGACAAACAAAGACAGAATCCTATTTATACCTTTCTGGTTTGAAGACGAACAGGCGGGATGGATTACTAAAGATGTGTCGACACTGGCAATAAGTGTCGACACAGACTTATAATGTCTCGACACTCATGTGTCGACACTAGTTTAGTCAACAGAGTTTATGTGTCGACACTTGGTTATGTGTCGACACTAACTCGACATGTGTCGACACTAACATTCTGAAGTGTCGACACCAACTTCCTAGATGTGTGGACATCATTTTCCTGAAGTGTCGACACTTACTACTCTGTGTCGACATAGACTTGTCTATGTGTCGACACCTTTTTACTTAGCCAATTTTTAGTTCTGTAAACTTAGTCTAAGTTTATCATACCTAGTTCAATTTTGAACCTATTGAACTTAGCTTCTTCTAAAGGCTTAGTAAACATATCAGCTATCTGATTATCAGTTTTAACATATTCAAGTGCAATATCATTTCTTTCTACATGCTCCCTAAGAAAGTGATATTTAATCTCAATATGTTTAGTTCTACTATGTGATACAAGATTATTAGCTATTGAAATAGCACTTGTAGAATCACAGAAAAGTGGAGTTCTACTTACCTGAAATCCATAGTCTTCTAGCTGATGTTGAATCCACAGAAGTTGAGCACAGCAACTTCCTGCAGCTACATATTCTGACTCAGCTGTGGAGATAGCCACACTGGTTTGCTTCTTACTACTCCATGAAATGAGTCTTCCACCTAGGAATTGACAGGTTCCAGTTGTGCTCTTTCTATCTTCTTTGCATCCTGCAAAGTCTGCATCTGAATAGCCTGTTAGATCAAAATCTCCATTCCTAGGGTACCAGAGGCCTAGATAAGGTGTGCCCTTTAGATATCTCAAGATTCTCTTGACTGCAGTCAAGTGAGACTCTTTAGGGCAGGCTTGATACCTGGCACAAACACATGTAGCATACATAATGTCAGGCCTACTTGCAGTCAAGTATAGTAGGGAGCCAACTATCCCTCTATACAAGGTTTCATCTACAGGTTTCCCTGCATCATCCTTGCTCAGAGACATACTTGACCCCATAGGAGTCTTCATGGTACTGGATGAATCCATACCATACTTCCTTATGAGTTCTAGGGTGAACTTGGACTGACATATGGATAGACCACTTTCAGTCTGTTTAACTTGGAGACCCAAGAAAAACTTTAGTTCTCCCATACTACTCATCTCAAATTGACTTTGCATAAGCTTTGCAAACTTTTTGCAAAGGCTACTTTCAGTAGACCCAAATATAATGTCATCTACATATATTTGGACAAGTATGACTTTGCCTCTAGATTCCCTAAGGAATAGAGTCTTATCTATTTTCCCCCTTGAGAACTTGTTCTCAATGAGGAAACTAGATAAGGTTTCATACCAAGCTCTAGGTGCTTGTTTTAACCCATATAATGCTTTCCTAAGTCTATAGACATAATGAGGTAGAGTTGGATCAACAAAACCTGCAGGCTGCTCCACATAGACTTCTTCTTTCAAATTACCATTTAGGAATGCTGACTTCACATCCATTTGGTATACCTTGAATCCTTGATAGGTTGCATAGGCCAAGAACATCCTTATGGCTTCCAGTCTGGCTACTGGAGCAAAGGTTTGATCAAAATCAATACCTTCTTCTTGCCTATATCCTTTTGCAACCAGTCTTGCTTTATTCTTAATGATAACTCCTTGTTCATCTAACTTATTCCTATAGATCCACTTTGTTCCTATCACATTGTGATCTTTAGGTTTAGGAACTAGGTCCCAAACCTTGCATCTTTTGAACTGATTAAGCTCTTCCTGCATTGCTTCAGTCCACTGTGGATCTTGTATAGCTTCTTCAAATTTCTTTGGTTCTATTTGAGACAGAAAACTTGAATATACTACAGCATTCTGATTTCTGCTCCTTGTCTGAACACCTTGTCTTGGATCTCCAATAATCAGCTCTACTGGATGATCTCTTAGATGCCTGTTGGCTGGAGGCATTCCTTACTTCTGGTTGAACTTCTTCAGCATCTTCATCAAACTGAGTTCCTTGTACTTCTTCAGCTCCTGGTACATGTAGTTCTCCCCCTGGACATAAGCCATCTTCTTCTACTTGCTGTCTTGCAGCAGGTACATCTTCTATGGTTAGCTTGTCCATCTTCTTAGTAAGACCTATGGGGCTGCATACATTGCTAGACAACTCATTGTTAATTAGTTTTGTCTCATCAAAAACTATATGCACAGACTCCTCTACAACTTGTGTAGTCAAGTTGTAGACTCTATAAGCCTTACTATTATTGCTGTACCCAACAAATACTCCCTCTTGGGACTTGGCAGCAAACTTAGTTAAGTAAGACTTCCCATTGTTAAGTATGAAGCATTTGCAATCAAAAATCCTGAAATAGGATAGGTTTGGTTTCCTGCCTTTCACAACTTCATATGGGGTCTTGTTTAACCTTTTAGTGATGGTAGCCCTATTTATCACATGGCATGCAGTGTTAACTGCTTCAGCCCAGAAATACTCTGGCAGTGATGAATCACTTAATAGGGTCCTACCAGCCTCTATCAAGGTCCTATTCTTCCTTTCAGCAATGCCATTTTGCTGAGGTGTTCTAGGTGAAGAGAATTCTTGAAATATCCCAAAATCTTCACACAGTTTTGTCATGCTTTCAGACTGAAACTCAGTACCATGGTCACTTCTAATTTTGACCACTGTACAGTTCAATTCATTCTGAATTTGCTTAACAAAGCTATAGAAGACACTAGGTGTTTCAGATTTCTGCCTTAAGAAGAACACCCAGGAAAACCTTGAGTAGTCATCAACAACTACAAAGGTATAGACCTTCCTACCTAAGCTGTGAACTGGCATTGGACCAAATAGATCCATATGCAAGAGGTATAAACACCTCACAGCATCTTTGTTGTCTAAGCTTCTAAAGGTGGATTTAGTCTGCTTGCCCTTTTGACAAGCTGAGCAAATGCCATCTTTGACACACTTAACTTGAGGACCATTCCTCACTAACTCTTTGCTAAAGAGTTTGCTAATAGTCTTGTAGTTAAGATGAGCTAGCCTCTTGTGCCACTTGACACAATGAGAGATTGTCTCATCAGCTACAAGACAGACAGGAGAACCATTGTTCTCAATCATAATGTCTAAACAGTAGACATTCCTCTTTCTATATCCTGTCAAAATGATCTCTTGATCACTTGACCTCTTGATATGACAACCATTTTTAACAAATGAGATGTCATACCCTACATCACTTAACTGACTTATACTAATGAGGTTGTGTTTCAACCCTTTAACATAAGCCACTTGAGTAATGGTAACAAGGTTTGAAGAGATGTTACCAAACCCTTTGATGATTCCTTTTTCAGAACCACCAAAGGTCACTTTAGGACCATTTTTGATTGGAATGTAGTCCTTCAGTAGTCCCCTTGTTCCAGTCATATGTCTGGAACATCCACTATCCAAGTACCATGTTGGGGTATGGCCACTTGGATTCACCTGCAAAACAAATTAATGAACCTTAGAACCCAAAGTAAACTTGGGTCCTTGGTGATTGTTAGTTTGCAACTTGACAAAACTACCTACTGGCTTTCCACCAGGTAGCTTGCTACTCCTATTGGCACTTGCATTGTGCCAACAGTCCAAGGCAAAGTGGCCAACTTTGCCACAGCACCAGCATTCAAACTTGTTGTACCTTTGCTTAGGTACAGACTTGGCTGTCTTGACTACAGCAGGCTTAATTGAATATTGGGGCTTTGCCCTTGGACTTGGACTGATCCTGAACAGTCCTAGCTGGTTTAATAAAACCCAATCCAGCCTTTCCTTTATGATGAACAAATTCATCAATCAAGGGTAGCACTGATTTAGGTTTTGAAAACCTAGCAACTAGCTCTCTTTCCTTCTGAAGATTGATCTCCAGTCTCTTAATTTGATCATTTTTATAGGTGATAGTTCCCATCTGAATCACAGTAATGTGTTTCAGCCTGGCTACCTCATTGAGCTTTTGATCAAATTTCTTCTCAAAATCTGTTGCAGCTGCCTTGAGATCAGCAATCTCCTTTGCCTGACTTTTGGCTAGGGTCTTGCTTTTCTTATAGGCTTGCAACAGTACTTTATATTCATCTAAGAGCTGATGAATATCTCCCTCAGATTCAGAAACACTTCCATCACTTGATGAAGATGAATCTGACTCTGAACTAGAACTGGAATCTGAACTTTGAGTTGGACTTTGTACCTGACTAGGTCCTGGCTGCTCCAGGATTTTGGTACTTTCAGTCAATGCCATCAGTCCTTGACACTGACACTCTTCTTGTTCATAGATTGATTCCATGATCTGCATAAACTCTTCTTCTTCTTCAGCAAATAGCCCTATGTAGGCTTCAGCATCTGTCTCAGTGTCTGAAGAAGAAATGTCTGAAAGAGCCTTCTCATTCTTTGCAACAAAGGACTTCTCCTTCTTTCCTTTGAAGTGAGTCTTCTTTTTGTCACTGGATTCTTTTCTTCTCTCAGGACAATCTGCAATAACATGACCCTGTCTATTGCAGCAGTAACACACTATCTTAGATCCAGTTGCCTTGCTAGTCTTTGTCTTTTTCTTGTCCTTCTTTGAAGGCTTCTTTTCCTGATACTGGACTTCTTTCCCTTTGGAAAATGAAGGTCTGGACCTCCACTGTTTCTTCTTCAGGAATTTCTGAAAATATCTGGTGAATGCAGCAAAGTCTTCATCACTTTCACTGCTTGTAGACTTTGTGCTAACAGACTCATCAGATTCTGATTCAACTACCTCTGGAGGAGGAGTTGATGACTTAGTCCTGCCCTTTCTAGGTACTTCTGACTTGAAGGCAATAGTCCTTTCCCTGTGCTCAGTCCTTGTTGATTTTTCCTCCTCTTTTCTCACTGACAGCTGCATCTCATAAGACAGCAACTTGCCAAACAGTGTGGGAGGAGGAATTTCTCCCAACTTTGCCATTTCTCTGATGACACAGATCTTGGTGTCCCAATCTTTGGTTAGGGACCTTAAGAACTTATCATTCAATTCATAGTTAGTGAACTCTCTTCCATAGGACATGAGTTCATTAACAATTCTATAGAACTTCTTGTAGCATTCAGTGATGCTATCTCCTCTTCCTTGCCTAAAGCTCTCATACTCTTGATTAAGCAAGGACTTTCTATCTTGCCTAACTTCTTCAGAACCTTCCATATAGACAATGAGGGTATCCCACATTTCTTTTGCTGTTTTACAGTGAATTAAGTTCTGAAAAGTTGCATCATCAATGACACTCACTATTATGTTTTGTGCCCTCTTGTCCATAGTGGCTAGGACAATTTCATCCTTGGTCATCTCAGAGAAATCCTTTGGAGTCCTCTGATTTGCATCCAATACTGAAATTTTCATTGGCACATAAGGCCCTTCTTTTACTGTGATGTAGATCCTAGGGTCAGAGGCTTCCATGAATAGCCTTACCCTCTCTTTCCAGATCTCAAAGATCTCTTTTCTGCATATGGGCAGTTTCATTGAACCCAATTCCTTGCGATTCTCTGAAGAACCCATGTTTCTTGATTTTCTTGAAACTGTGTTCTGATTTACACTGAATCTGCCAAACTGGATCTCCTCAGACAGTTAGTCCTTTTTGAGGAACCTGCCTCTGATACCACTTGAAAGTTATGGTACCTAAACACCTAGAGGGGGGGGGGGTGAATAGGTGACCTAAACCTTTTTAAGACTTTGTTTGCAGCAAAACAGTTAACTCACAGATTTCTACAGCTAACAGCAATAACAAAATATAAACTGCCAATCCACAGCACAGCACAGCACAGATTTATAGTGGTTCCCCAATCTTTGGGTACATCCACTTTCCCCCTTCGCCTATCTAGCAGTGTACTAGATTCGGCCAAACTTCTCCACTATCTCAGAACCCAACTAGGTTCCTACACCTCAGGCCCAAAGCCTTACACTCAGCCACCAAGGCCTACACTCAGCCACCCAGGCCTATACTCAGCCAATTAAGGCATACACTCAGAGTTCTTCAACTCCTACACTCAGGCAACCAAGCCCTACCCTCAGCCTTTATATTATAGGCTTACAATTCACTCAGATCCAATGGATCCTACAAGTTAAAATTGAATTACAATAACTAACTCTACAACTCAGAAAATAAGAGAGGAGTTGAGAGTTTCTTGAAGAGTTCTTGGAAGAACTCAGCTAGATCCAAACTGACTTAGCTTCCTTCAAAGCTTCTTGAGTAGAACTGAATTAGTCTGAATCCTCTGCAGTTGATCCTTGACCTCTGCTTCTTGAGATCCAGATGATTCTGAATCCTTCTTCTCAGCCTTAGTTCCAAAGACTGAATTCTTGATTGGAGCTCTCTCTCTCCAACTTCTTAGATCTGCAGTTGGACTGCCAGATCTTCTTGTGTTGATCCTCTGTGTATCACTTTTCTGATTACTTGAATAATCTGATCAATCACTTCAAAAATGGCTTCAACAACTTGTAACAACAACAACTATTACAACTTGTAATCCCAACAGTGAACTCCTCCTTCTGTAAACTGAGGGTGCCTATTTATAGGCATTCTTCAAGGTAACCGGCTGGTCCGGTTCAAAACAGACTTCTGACTTCCCTGACAGTTGCTGTAGACCGGCTGGATCGGCAGCTGTCATGTCAACCAGTCACTTCTTGAAATTCTCTAACTGTCAGATAGTGTCGAGACTTTCTGTTCTTAAGTGTCGACACTTATAGACCAAGTGTCGACACATGTTGTGTAAGTGTCGACACAAGTCTATAAGGTGTCGACACAACTCCTTGTATGTCTCGACACAGACTCTTCTTCAAGTGTCGACACTGAAATTAAGTGTCGACACAAGTACTTGATCTTCTGTATCTTGTAGTATTCTTCTATGTGTCGAAACTGTAAAGTGTCGACATTACTTCTTGGTGTCGACACAAGTCTTCAATTTTGTTTCTTCAGCTGAGTGTCGACACATTCTCTTAGTGTCGACACTTGTACTTAGAATATTTTGTAAACTTTTCTGTTCTTTGCTAAGTGTCGACACAGCTCCTTGTGTCGACACTTTCTTCAAGTGTAGAGTTTTTAGCTAAGTGTCGACACATTGTGCTGGGTGTCGACACTTACTTCAAGTGCTGACTCTCCTGTTTGTGTGTCGACACATTGTGCTGAGTGTCGACACATTCTTCATATGTTGACTCTGCTGATTGAGTGTCGACACATTGTGTTGAGTGTCGACACTTGTCCTTAGTCTCTGCAGAATTTTGCTGAGTGTCGACACAACTCCAAGTGTCGACACTTTCTGATGTAGACTCAGCCCTTCTAGGTGTCGACACTTCTGCTAAGTGTCGACACAGCTTTTCTGCATACTTCTTCACTGAGTGTCGACACAGCTCCAAGTGTCGACACTTTCTGTCTGGTGTCGACTCTTCATCCCAGGTGTCGACACAATGACTCCAAGTGTCGACACTGCTTGTCTGGGTGTCGACACAAGCTTTCTCAAGTGTCGACACTTTCCCTCTGGGTGTCGACACATGAACTTAGAAACTTTTAGCTTCAGTCCAGTGAATACCTATCCTGCACAAGTAACTCAAACAAACATCAAATACATTATGATGTATATCATTGAGTTAGGTGAGGCTTCTTCAAATCAGGTACATTTGACCAATGTACCCAACAGGGAGAAGATGTTGTAGGGGTCTTTGATGGTTGAGTATGTGCAGAGTCAGGAAAATGTCAGGGACATCTTCACGAAGCCGCTGTCAAAGAGACCGTTTGTTCAGTTATGGGGGTTGCTCGGGCTGGTTTCCACTTCTCACTTCAAAAGGGAGTGTTGAAATTGTTGAAGTGGAAGTGTGCAGTCTAAATGGGCAAACTGCACAGACCGCGAGGGTAGCTCGGATAGAGTTGGCTGCTAGCCAGTTATGGTTCTATGTTCTTCCAGTCTATTTCAGCAAGCATCCTGGGATGTAACCGGGCGGTTAGCATTGGCTAATCGTGGCTGTCGCAGTCTAGATTGTGAGACCGCGGAGTCCGCTGAAGCAGACAGGTTCTCTGGCTCGCTTGGGGCATGCAGTTAAGCGCGGATAGCGGTGGTTTATTACAAAAGATTATGGTGGCTGTTTGTGCGGTCTAATGCTATAGTCTGCTGGAGTTGTGGACTTGGTCACGGTGATGTGTCAAGTCTGGCTGTTGCCTAGTCGCGTATACCGCATGGGTTGCGCGGTTTGGTTATGGAATTCGTAGTGACAGGTAGATCATCTGCTGCGGTTTTGGCTCAGGACGCGTGGCTGTCAGCTTGATTGTCTAAGTCCAGGCGGACTGTGGATTATTGCCCGCTTATTTATGCGGACTGGTTGTTTTTACCGTGTGAGCAGTTAGACATGTTATCGCACGTGGTCTGGTTCTGGTATCCGCACTCATGCGCGGATAGGTGGTGCTAGCCATAGGTTGATGGACGGTAACCCTATCGCTATGGGCGATGACCACACTCCCCTTATCGTCTATAAATAGGGATCCCTGACTCTTCATATAAAAAAGAAAAATAGTGAGACTCGGCTCACGTTTTGAACTTGCGGTTATATTTTTTTCTAACTGGGTGACTAAGTGAGGTTGACTTGTGTTGTGCAGGTTGTGCGGCTAGCACTGGGCGACTAGCAACTAGTTGGGAAGCTCAGTGTGGAACAGTTCGCGAATAACAGTCTACGGTATACAATAGGTCGCGGTTAGTGCGACCAACCGTCTTCTACCTCGGGGTCGTGGATAGTTCAATAAGTAGTTCGCCCGGGTCTCGGCGGGCAGTTGTTTCCCAGTTCAGCAGTTATGTTCGCGGCAAGCTTCAGCGGTCAGGAGACTAGAAACAACGGACGGAGGGGTCTTTCAACATTTAATAATAGGCAGTTCGCGCGCCTTGAGTTGCGGTTTGGCGACTTAGCGGATTCGGCGAACAGGCTTAGCAGTTAACGGCTGGGGCGGCTACTGTTGTCAGTCCGCCAGTTTTCCTCATGCTCGTATTTTTTTGCTCTCATCAGGTGCATTGTGAATTATGTCTCGCAATGTATACCTCACCCTGTAAAAAAATTATTAATTTCATAGTAGCTCATGTGCTTCTGTTGTTACTGGTTATTACTTGACTTGGTTTGGTTGAGTGTTCCTGCGACCTTACTCAACTTCTGAAAAAATTTTACAGTTTGGGCGGCTCAGGCGAGGTGCCCGACGACAATGGTGGTCGGCGATGGCCGGAGGTGATGGGGCTGCCAGCGGCGTGCGTGTCAGGTGCCAAGTGCGTGTGTGCGGAGCGTCGGCCGCGCGCGGGCGCCGGCCCCACGCGGCCGCGCACGATGTGTTCTCTTCCACCAAAATATGAGAAATTTCAGCACAGGAAACTAGAAATATTAGAAAAACAAAACTTGGATTCAAAAGAAAGCAGATCCGAAGGAGAAGAGGGGATAGAACTGGCCTCACCAGGAACAGGGCTTTGAGAGCCGGAAGCCAAGTAGAAGTCTTGAAGACCCTTGGTCGGCAAGTCCTCCTTGCCATTGCTGGACTTGAGTTCCTGCGAGGAAAGAGACGGCACGAAAGCCTCGCACATGGCGGCGAGGGATTCCATCTGAGAAAAAGAGAAGCTCCGGCAAGGCGGTGAGCTCCGGCGAAGGGCAAACTCGGCGCGACAGCGGGAGAGACGCAACTCGCAAGGGATCGGGGAGGGGGTTGCGGTTAGAAGGGAGTAGGTTTCTTAATTTTAATTTTTACAACTTAATTTAAGGACTGTGAATAGCCAAATCCAATGTGCGTATATCAATCGTCATTAATAATATACTGAGTCACTCCTTTTTGAACTTTTGCTCTGAGGTTCCGTTTGGGGGAACTTATTTTCACCGGTCAAGCGGTTACGACAGCACTTTCATGTTGGGTGGTTGAGACTCATTCATTGCACCATCCCTGATCTCTATCTATAAATTTTTAGGTTTTATCACATTACTTAAACCACTAAAACCGAACCGAAGCAAACCATTGGTTCGGTTCGATTTCAATGTTTAAGCAGTTCGGTTCGGTTCCCAATTTTTGAAACCACATAGGGATGGTTCGGTTTGCGGTTTTGCTTACAAACCATACCAAACCGAATCGAAACAGCCCTACATGGGATGACGTGTCTTGTTTCCAATCGATGGTTTCAAACACGTCTAGTTTAGCTTTAGGCTACGTTTGGGGGACTTATTTTCACCGGTCAAGCGGTTACGACCACACGAACCGGACCTTCCAGACCTTAATTAAGGCCCGTTTCATGTGGTCGTAACCGTTTGACCGGTGAAAATAAGTCCCCCCCCCCCTCCAAAGAGAACCTAGATCTTTTGTCCTCCAGCATTATTATGTTTTAATCGAGAATGAGCCGTTGGGCCTAACCTTCTCCTACAACACATTGATGGAGAGGTCTAAGATCAATATTAAATACATTTACCAACATAAAATTTGCAGGCACAGTCAAGAGAGAATGAACAAAGGGCCGTTCGTTTGCACCGTTTTCATTTACGGTTTTCGTTTTGCTTCAAAATGAAAAATCAAGTGTTTTCGTTTTCGGGTAAAACGAATACTTCTTTTCGTTTGCAACATGGTTTTTAATTCCGTTTTGAGGCAAAACGAAAACTTATGTTCGTTTGCACCTCGTTTTCAATTTGAGCCGGGGATTTCATATTTACCTAATTTGTGAATCCTTATAATTGGATCTTCTAACCTTATTAATTTTTTGACATAGTAAGTCTAAAATTTTGCATTTGCTACTCTTTTGCGGGATCTAGACTTCACAGAATAATCAGCAGTGAAGACTTAAAAGAGTTATTATAGAATAATCAGCAGCAAGACAGTCATAACAAAATGGAATACACATAATGCAGCAATCGGATTTGACTATAATTATACTAAAAATTACAAAATGAATTCTGATTACATATTACAAAAGGCATGCTAAGCATTACAAAAGACATGCTTCGAAATACAAAATATCATAATCAGAACTGTGGAGAGGTCTAGAATAGCAAAAGTTTCAAAACTAAGCACCAAAAACAACCACCTAACCATCAAAAGTAGTGATATCATATTTATTTATCAAGTTGCGCACGCAGCCAACTCCTCCTAACAAGCTCTGGCATAACTAGGAAGATCTCACACTTCAGCTCGCTAGCGCACAACAAATCTATTGACTTTATGAGATCACCCTCCGAAAGGTCTGTCATATTTGCCAAAGCCGCAGCTATCATATCATTTCAACCATTGTCCTTTCTCGTTCTGGCGGGTCATCGATGTTGTTTGTTATATGAGTGACAGCTGTAGCTATCATATCAATAGCTGATGGTTTCTTCAGCTTTTGCTTCCTTGGTTGACTTGCTGCTACATCATCATCTTCATAAGGAATCCCATCCACTTCAACATCAACTTCATTACATGCTTCCACCCCAGTCGTTGCATTACCACCAGTTGCCCGGTCTGTCCCACATAGGGCAACAAGGTCCCCCCAATTTACAATCACCTTATCTTTATAGTGCTTCAGAGATGGATGTGTCTGCGGTTTAAAATTTAACACATTAAAAAAACGTAACATAAAATAGCTATTTACTTTTGGAGAACAATATTAAATGAGTTACCTTAATATAATCAGACCACTGTTCACTATCAACCTTAACCACGTCTCTCCCAATCCCACCCAAAACCGCTTGTGTCCAGCATTGCGGATATATCCTGTTAGTGTTTACTCCAAGTTCTCAATCGGACTTTTATCTTTACTTTGCTTACATGAACCTGACACTCATACCACAAAGCTTTGATAGCAGCAGTGAATGCGGGTTCCTTCCAACCATTAGCACCCTTGTGCCCGAGATTTTGTTGCTCTAAAAGAGCCGCTGAAAGTGCATAATCCATTTCCACAGTCCAATGCATATAGGATTTTCCTTCGTCCTTCCCTGCATTGGTGTTTGTTTTGTTCATTGTCACCACTGTAATGAAGCAAGGTAATATAAAGCAAGGATTGACAGTACATAAATTTTTTTAGTTATTAATATCAAACTGATAACACCACTGTAAGGAAGAAAGGTAATATAAAGCAAGGATTGATAATACAAAAACGTGCACATCACATTGAACTAGTGACTCCAAAATGATAACAACATTGATAATACAAAAGCATGACAAAGAAAGAACTATAAGAACTATATCACGCTAGCACTCTACGCTGCTCGAGCTTGGTATTCATCAAACATTGATATAGCTAAATTATCTTTGAAGGCGGTCCATTCATTTGTCGCTTGAATGTGTTCAACAACATCCTCATATTGGTAACTATCTCCGTTATTACTCTGGGTTAAGAGTTCCGCATCAACTTCTGCCAACATTCTTACATCACGTGCAAGCCTCTTGTCTACCAAAAATTGTGGAGAATACAACATGCAATGATGATTTTAACCTGCATAGGAAGTACTGGTTAAAATTACATGATTGTTATTCATTAATTTTACAAACGTATAACTATACCTGTCCTTTAATATTGAAGAAGGAAGGTTGTCGTAAAATTGCCCATCTTTTCTTTAATAACTCGAAGGTTCTTTCAATAACATTGCGTTTTTTTGAGTGACGGAGATTGAATAATTCTTTATAGGTTGTCGGACTATTTCCTTGAGTGGCCCACTCTTGGAGGTGATAACGAGTTGATCGGTACGGAGCTAGATAGCCTGGACCATTTGTATACCCCGCATCGACAAGGTAATATTTGCCTACATTGTTAAATAAATGATATCGATTGAACATAATTTTAATGCCTTAGAACATTAATAACAAAACATGTACATTTACCTATTGGAACTTCAAAACGATCTTCTTTTTCTAGTGCATTACGCAACACTCTAGAATCAGACGAAGAACCCTCCCATCCAGGCAAGACATATAAATTTCATGTCTACATCACATACTCCGAGGACATTTGTAGTAATTGCTTGTTTCCTATTGCAGAATTTACCTTGATCACTTACTGGGACAGTGACTTCAATGTGTGTGCCATCAATAGCTCCAGCACAATCCTGAAAGTACCCCCACATATTTGTTTGTGATGTTTCTGGACGTTTAATCATCTCCGCACTCAACTTGAGAATTGCCCTCAACACCAAGTTGAAATGTCTGCTTATGGCATCGATTGAACGTAAATATGCACCGCCTACAACCCTAAATTTGATATTATGAGCTAAGATATATAAAAATAACACAACTGACTCATTAACGAATACATTATCTGTGTCAACTATAAGCCCCTTATCCACTAATAAGCTACACAAGCTTTGGAAAACACGTTTGTCCTTGCGAAGTTGATTGTAGCAGTTTATGTCAGACCCATTATATAGTCTACTAAGTACCATTCCCCGTAAAATATCGCGTTGAGCCTCAATACATGAGCGTCTTAGTGTAGTCCGTTTCATCAAGACTACGATAGCTGCAGATAATGCTACTATGATTGATCTCTTCCTTCTCAAACTTTTTCGTTCCCTACGTAACGCAATAATAATATCCATCTAGAAATTTAAAATATCAATTTAACACATTTAGAAAAACGCACAATACACACTTGTGACATAAATATTTAGACCTAAGAAAAAATTTTGAACTTCCCACAAGTTTAGGTATACCTGTCAGCCTGTTCAAGGTGAAAAAAATGCCTGAAGAATGGGCCTTCCTCAAGAAATGCCTCAGAAGGAGATATTAGGACCTAAGAAATGCCTGAAGCTGGAATAGCATGAAGCAGGAAGAAGGAGATATAAGACCTGCAATTTCAGGCGTTTGCAGCGACACTCCCGGGAGGAAGAAGAAGATCGGGCCGCCTGCAGCCAGAGAGGAGATCAACGTCGGGAAGGACGTTCGCCAGGAGGAGATCAACGTCGGGAGTTGCTGCGGTTTAGGCGTTTGCAGCGATCAGCGCACGGGGTATGCCCAGTGAAATTTCTCGGCAGCGCGGAGGGTTTCGGCGTATTTTTCGCGGGAAGGAGACGGGCTCCTGACCTTTTCCAAAACGCGTGAAAATGCAGGTCGACAGGTGTGTTTTGAGAGAGGTGGTTTTATTAAAGGAGTGAAAGCTTGGGGTTTTGAGTCAAAACGAAAACTGACCAAAACAGAGGTAAACGAATAGCAACATTGGAACTGCGAAAACTCAAAACGAAAACAGGCTATGAAAACGGTGCAAACTAACGGTCCCTAAATGGCATCCACAAGGTACCAAGGATTCCTTGATGTCATTCACATGGCACCTAGAGCTGCCATTTAAAACCAAAATCGTAAATCGAATCAGAATCGAATCGGAACTTCAAAGAACCAGATCGAATCGCTCGCAAATTATTTTGATTCTTGTTAGAATTTTTGAACCGTGAACAACAATGGTCTGAGTGAGGTTCCTTCATTTTATTATCCGGGATCGAAACCGGAATCGGAACCGCAAAATACAAGTCTCGAGCGGTTTCAAAATATTTAGATCCGATCAATACCGAACCAACACAGAACCAAACCGCAACACATTTATTATCATTATTTTATTCTAAAAAATTATTTGTCTCCAAAATAAAGACAATTACAAACTTTACATATTTTAATATTATTACAAGCTTTACAAATTTTATTACTCTTTCTTATTCAATCAAAAAATTATTATAATAATATTCTTTCATATCTTTGGTTGGCCAATATTTATATGTACAAGCAATTTAAATACAAAGAAGTTTGACACTTCAACATCAAATAAACCCAACTTTGGCTAGCCAATATTTTTGTTAGGAGATGCTGACACATCAACATTCTCATCATTAAGGCAAGCTTAGATTTTTTTTAATTGAAAAACATTATCTTTATTTAAGTGGTTAAATAATTATTTTCTAGGATTTGGCCTCACAATGTAATTTGTAGGAGCAATTAGGTTAGTTTTTCAAAATGGTCGATGGATTTGGATTCCTCTCGTCGAGACAATAAATTTTGACTGTTTATACATTAAAAATGGTGGTCAAATGATGAAGAAACAACTCTGATAAAATTGAAGCGTTCAAATTTGTTTTTGTTGGAGAAAGTTAATGTATGACCCCACTTGTTAAAATTTCTAGAACCCAGTGACGCATTCCTATGATGAGGCGTGGACATAAGAAGAAAAAAATCGTGCACTGAACGCTCATGAGCTAAGTGCATTAGTGCAATCCATGTCATTGATCTGATGAGAAGCACAGTGATCCTTTTTGGGTTTGGATTCCCATCGGCACAGAGTAAGTGGTCTCCTTTCAGATTTCGCGAAGGGGGTTTAGAATCGCTGACAAGAGCTTCTGCTTCGCTCTCTCCCGGATCGAGAAGCCAGATCTGGGCGATAATCTTCAGATCTGAAAACAATAACAACAATCGAACCTTGGTCTACGATAATTTCAGATATTTTTGGTTTTCATGATATTTTTGTCACTGCATTGCTAGAACTAAAACATTACTGTTAGCAAATTATTTTCAGATTTGATCATAGTTTTCTAAATATGTGCTTTCCCCAAATAACATCATCTATAAAATTATGTCTCACATCGTTTGATCTAGTATGTTCAGCAAATTATTTCAATTTTTCTGATTCCAGAGTTTATCTAAGAGTATCATGTTACACTGTTTGATATTCGATCTACATTACAGTGGTACTTCAAGTATTATATAAAAAAGTGCTCCTTTAATTTAAAAAATATAACAAATATTTGTGTCATTTAAAAAATTTATGCACCTCCATTATCATTCTCTTGGATCCGTCACTGCTCTTCGGAATAGTCACTGTTATAGTGTTTGCTGAAAAGAAACTTTTTGAGATGGAAGACTAAGCTTTCATTACTTGATTGTAGAGTCTGCCTGTTTTCCCAATTGAAGTCAGCCCAACAAAGAAGTTTGACTCTTCAGCAGCAAATAAACCTAACTTTGGGTAGCTATATGCCCCCAGTTACAAACCAAATAATAATAATAATAATAACTTCTTATGACTAAAATAAAATAAATATTAATAAACAGAACATGATGGAACCGGAATCGCATAGAACATGACCAAATGTCAGTAAATAATTTGGTTTTGGTTCTTATGGAATCGGAACTGTAGGCCCTACGGTTCCAAAAATTATGTTGAAATCGGAACCGAAATCAGTCAAACTAAATAAAGTTTTGGTTCTAATTTGAAGAATTGTTACTTTAACGATTCAGTTAACGATTTTAATAAAATTGAAACTGAACCAAAACCGTGACAGCTCTAATGACACCGCCAATTACATTATTTCTCCCGAGACAACTTTCAAAATTAGGAGTTTGCATATATATGGCTAATTACCAAGGTCACCTGTGGGAGTTTGCATAAGTACAGGTTGCACCCATCTATCTTTCAAAATTACACTTACCTTCCCTCTAAATTTCCTCATTTTACAAAAATGCCCCTTTCGTTAAAATATGGATGAAAAAAGATAAAATCAATCAAATTATTTTATGATTGTTAGAATCCGAAATCGGTGGGGCCGGGCACCATGTGGCGTAATCTGAAAACCCAAGACCATGGGGCCGACTGCAGTCGAACGGCTAAACATCTCCAAGCAAATCTCCCGGGGCCCACAACTTGGAGAAATCTCGGGTAGGAGGTCCGAGATCAAGCACTGGGCCTCAACAACCTAACCGGGATTTCTCCAAGTTGTGGGCCCCAGGAGATTTGGTTGGAGATGTTTAGCCGTTCCACAACAGTCGGCCCCCGGTCTTGGATTTTCGGATTACGCCACGTGACGGCTGCCCCTACTGATTTAAGTTTCTAACAATGATATTTTAATTTTATCTTTCTATAATTATTTTTCAATGTAAATTATTACAAAGGGTAAAATTGGAATAACATAAAATGATTTGGCATATTGTATCACTTTTCATCTATGTTGATGAAGGAAAAAGTCGCAATTTCACAAGTTGTGGGTCCGGAAGATTTGGTTGTAGATGTTTAGCCGTTCGACTGCAGTCGGCCCCCAGGTCTTGGATTTCCGGATTACGTCATGTGACGTCCGGCCCCAACGATTTGGGTTTCTAACAATGATATTTTAATTTTTTTCTTTTTATAATTATCTTAGATTCATTACAAAGGTTAAAATATAACGGATCTTTTTCAATGTAAAATTATTACAAAAGGTAAAATTGGAATAACATAAAATGATTTGGTATATTTTATCACTTTTCATTTATATTGATGAAGGAAAAAGTCGCAATTTCTCCAAGCTGTGGGCCCCAAGAGATTTGGTTGGAAATGTTAGCCGTTCGACTACAGTCAGCCTCCCGGTCTTGGATTTTCGGATTACGCTAAGTGACGCCCAACCCCACCGATTTGAGTTTCTAACGATGATATTTTAATTTTATCTTTTTGTAATGATCTTAGATTCATTACAAAGGTTAAAATATAACAGATCTTTTTAATGTAAAAGTATTTTAAAGGGTAAAATTGAAATAACATAAAATGATTTGGCATATTTTATCATTTATCCTTTATATTTGATGAAGGAAAAAGTGGAACAATTCAAAGTAGAGTCGTTGCAAATGGTAAAATTGAATATCATAATAAATGATTTTGCTTATTTTATCATTTTTCATCCATATTTTTAAATTTAGGAAAACTTAGATGAGAGCTAAATTTTATTTTGAAATATAAGCAGCCTGAAATTATTTAAACTCCCGAGGTAAGGAGGTCTCGTTTTTTTAGGAGCTCAAATCGCGGATCAACATGAAAGTTATTTGTATTGATGAGATCTACAATTTTCATGTCTATCACTTTTCCAAATAACATATAAATCATGCTCAAAATTCAAAATCAATGTGCTCTCACAATTAGCTCACACTAATATTATATAAATCATATATGTTATCTTATTTCTAACACTATAAAAGAAGTATGAATTCAGGAGTTCAAAATTCTCACCGCCGTTGGATCATGATTGTGAAATTCATTTGCCGTCCGATCTTGAATTATTAAAAAAAGAAAATAAATAGGGATCCTAAAGCTATTGATGCGGAAAGGTAGAGAAAGAAAGCGGTAGAGAGAAAGAGGGATAGCGGTAGAGAGAGAACGCTGTAGATATACCATTATATATATATTATATTTAAATAAGCGTCCATCTCGAAAATCCCAGTTGTCACCTCCAACTTCACGCACAGCTGGAACTTACTATAAAGCACACACCTAAACATCTATTGGCTGCGAAAAAACATTCCATTGAAGGCATATATTATATATTATATAGGTGGGTATATTATATAGATGGAGAGAGATATATTAAATTTTGTTTGTCAAAACGTATGTTTTTGACAAAATAGAAAAGTAATCATGATTTAAATTTTTTTACAGTCATTTTGAGTACGCATATGTATATGTTGCGGACACAACCCTTAGCGGCGTATCGACCACGGGCTAAGCCCGTGCGAAGGAGGGCGAAGCCCGCCTGCATGCGGCCGAAGGCCGCCCGAGAGCATCTAGCACGGGTGTAGCCCGTGCGAAGATGCTCGTATATATAAGAGAATATAGATATTTGGAGGCACACCAAAAATTTAATATTAGTCATTGTATCATGAGAGAGAACATGAGGGAGAATTTGAAGAGACTGAGATGGGAAGGAGAGGGGGAGAGGGGGCAGGAGAGAGAAGGAGAGAGAGAGGGAGAGTGATAAAGAGAGAGAAAACGTGAGATAAATGAATCCGGATCCCCTGGATTTCCTCCGGGAACTCCAGGGGGTGGACTTCCACTTTTGCGACTCGCTCGAGCGGAATCAGAAAAAATGGTTAACACGAAAGTTGTAGATATCTCTGAGACGAACAACTTTCATGTTGAACTTTTTCGATTTGAAGTCGTTTAAACCCCCGATTTGGGCTCCAAAAAAACTCAAGTCCAAAAACATTAAATTAATGTTTTTCGGACTGAGTTTTTTCGGAGCCCAAATCGGGGGTCTAAACGACTTCAAATCCAAAAATGTTCAACATGAAAGTTGTTCGTCTCGGGGATATCTACAACTTTCGTGTTAACTATTTTTTCTGATTCCGCTCGAGCGAGTCGCAAAAGTGGAACTCCACCCCCTGGAGTTCCCGGAGGAAATCCAGGGGATCCGGATCCGAGATAAATTGATTTTTATATATTAAAATTTGAAAAATTTTATAAAATAAAATAAGAAAAGTACTTCAGATTTTTTGTGGTCATTTTAAGTACTAATATGTATATGTTATGAAGTAAAAAATCTGGGTGTGTGCGCAACCCGATTATAGGTGGGCGGAGCCCGCAGCGACGCATCAAGTACGGGTGAAACCCGTGCACAAGTGGGCGAAGCCCGCCTGGATGCGGCCGAAGGCCACCCGAGAGCTTCGAGCACGGGCATAGCACGTGCGAAAAGCTAGTATATATATAAGAGAATATATATATATATAAGATAATATATATAATATTTGGAGCACACGAGAGATTTAATATTGGTCATTGGACCATGTGAGAGAGAGCATGAGGGGAAGAGTAGGGAGAGAGAGAAGGGAGAAGGAAAGAGAGAGATAGAGGGAGAGAGAGATGGAGGGCGTGAGAGAGAAGGGGAGAGAGAGGGGGGGGGTGAGTGATAAATAAAAGATGAAGAAATATATTAATTTTTATAGATTAAAATTTGTCAAATTTTATAAAATAAAAATAGGAAAATATTTTATATTTTTTGCAGTCATTTTAAGTACTCATATGTATTTGTTTTGAAAAAAAAATCGTGTGCGTGCGCAACCCGCTCATAGGAGGGCGCAGCCCACAACTACGCATCGAGCACGGGCAAAGCCCGTGTGAAGGCAGACGAATCTTGCCTGCATGCAGCCGAAGGCCGCCCGAGAGCATCGAACACGGGCGTAGCGCGTGCGAAGATGCTCGTATAAATATAAATAAATAAATATATTATATACTTATATATAAAGTATTTACCCCTTTTACACCCCTTCTAGATTGTCATCATGTCCGCCTCAACATGATGGTCATTTAAAAAAAAATGCGAGAGAGCAGAGCTCCGACGAGGAAGCCGGACCCTTTCCGAGAGGGTTTCAGGCGGCAGCACCGCAGGAGAGCAGGCCGTCTGATTGCACGGTGCTACGCGGCCGTGCGCACAACTTGCAGCTTACCACCACTACGTGGCCGCAAGGTCATGCGACCGGCCGCCCGGGCGCACGCCACTGAGTGGTTGGCCTCCTGCCGCGACGCAGTTGGCCATGCAGCTGGCCCCCGAGGCCGAGCGCCCGGCCGCCCCCCTCAGCCGGCCATTTCATCGGCTCTCTTTGGTCGCATGATCGGTCAGTCCTCAACTGACCAGCCCCCGCCGGACGGGCTCCGCCGCCAACCAACCTCCATCCCCCAGCCCCTCGATCGCCTCCTAACTTCGGTCGTCCACCACCTCGATCGCGTAACCACCACTCCCCTCATCCATGAAACCATCCATTTTGGGGGAGCGTATAACTGAATCCCTCATAATAGGTGCTCGCATAGCCAAATACATAAATATGTGCATAATAAAGTATATAAAGATGAGACGCAAATGGAAAATCCGCATGGCGGATATGCGAATAGTAAAATTTGCATGAGGATGTACGTATTGCAAATAATATAGTTATGGTGTGCACATAACCATACTCATCATGGGTGTGCGCATGATAATTAAATCCATCAGGGGTATCCGTATGCTGTAAAAACCATCCATAATGGGTATGCACATAGTACAAGAAATAGTAGCAATGTGCAAATAGCCGGACACTATAACCACTTATTACGGAAATGTCACCCTCAGCCTATAAAAGGACCCCTAGCCATCCTTTCAGATCACCTTGCTTCTTAAACACGAGATAGCTCCTGAAGAATCATTCAAGCAGATCTCC